>CAIGRF010308984.1:0-11060 GCA_903798235.1 Fraxinus ornus | reverse complement strand
CCAATTAGTTATGCTTGTGGTTTGGTCAATTTTGAGCACTACAACTAATGAATAATGAATTGTTTGATTACATTACGACACATGTTACTATTTAAGTGGTCTTCACGAACCATAATTCACCTGTTGATTACTTTCTAAAACTTGAGATGGAAGAATACATTTGCATTTAAACTTTTTCATTAATTTAATGAAAAAAAAAAAAAAAAGCTAGAGAGAGAGAGAGAGAGAGAGCATATATAATATGGCATGGTAGTCCTAGATTGGACCATTTTCTTAATATATACAGTAATTGCTTCGATGTGAAGAATTGTCCTAATTCTGGTTCGTAATTGGTCCAACACAGTCCGGCAGAGAAATTTGTTTCAAACGCTTCGATTATTATACTTACTAGCATTTGTACTTTATTTTAAAAATTTATTCTTATGCTTATAGTTTAATTAACATTTATTTAGGTTTTATTTAAAGTGAATTCAATAAACCACGTGAAAATAGGGATGGCAAAAAAATCTGTTCAACCCAATATCCGTGAAGCCCCGCCCCGAATGGGTCAGGGATTACCCACCTAACTGGGTAAATGGGGGTGGGGATGGGGCGAGGGTCATTACCCCGAAGCGAGTACGGGAAACATAATCCCCGCTTCACTACTCGTTCCGTTTAAAATTAATTTCAAATTTAAGTGTTTTATCGAATGAAAATAATAAATTTATCATTCTTTTTAAATAGAACATAAGTTGCTTTTAACAAATTTGTAAAAAAGTAATAATATTTACTAACTAAAGACATAAATAAATAAAATAAATAAAAAATAAAAAGAAAAAATAAATGGGGCGATAATTGGGGCAATGGCCCCGCTCCGTCCTGCTTTAATCGGGTATGGGGATGAGATAAGTAACAAAAATACCTGACGGGATGGGGGTGAGAATAACCGATCCGTCCCATACCTGCCCCGTCGCCATCCTTACGTGAAAATGACGGATGAATGCTAAAATCTATAACTTACGGTCCGTTACTTGGGCAAATATTTAAGGTCTTCCATATGAGCTTATATACAATATACTCAACGAACAAGCAAGTGGTATTATTGGGAGTTGAGGGGGGCCTTTTTACGTATGAAATATGCTAACAAGACGATTCAAATAAATAAGTAGAATAAGACACCTCGATAAAATGAAGAAGGAAATAACACGATGCTAAATAGGCAATTTCGTCTCAATGGAGAGGGCTACACCAAGGGTTAAATGAGTGTTTTTGCTAATTAAACTGAGTTAATTGTATAGTCCAGAGAAACTAAGTGCTAGTGATTGGAACGTGGAGAACTCAAGTTGATAGTGGTAGAAGAGATGCCCAAAATCCATTTCGCTTAGTAGGCTCCGTATCTTAAAAAAAGATCTTTTGGGTTAGCCAATTCGGTAGAGGAGCGGCGTGCAATCTTCCTCCTTTCCAGCTCTAAATCAAATACAAGTACAAGCCAAGAATTGGTCCAACTTTTGGCCGTGTAGGCAGATAGTTGAACGGTTCGACTTTACCCATTCGAAATCTCTAGTTATCACGCGCACACTTAAACTATGAAAAACACAACTCACGCAGTACTACATTCTAAAGAAAACTTAGTGATCATAACTATGGCTAAGTTCTTGTGCCTTTTGAATTGTTTTAAGTTGACGTAGATTGCCAATATCTTTCTTTAGTTACGATTGCAATCTTATTTTGACTTTATGGCAGTTCATTCTTCAAATACATTTGAATATTTGTAAATGTAAAATAGAAAATTAAATATAACAAAAGCATATGGTAATGGAATCAAAAATTGAAAATTGAACTGAAATTATAACATGGACAAATTTTATTACAAGTTCTAAATGCGATGACAATAAGGGGAATGATGATCGGTGCAGGAAAACATTACAAACTACAGATCATCAAAATGATGATCTCGGTGCCGATTCTTCCTTCTATTCCCTGGACGAATATGACGATGTTTAGCACCCTTCTTGATACTCTTCTGGTTACCCTTCTTTATGGGCGATAACGCCGGCTCCTCAACTGGAATATTCCAAGCCAATTGAGCGAGAAGTGCAAGAGTTTCCTCATCAGAAGCCACTGGACTACTTGATTCAAACTCAGGAATCGAAGCAAGATTTGAATTTGGAGGCGGAACCGGAACCGGAACCGGAACATTCGAATCAAATTGGGCCATCGGAGCAAGAAACTCCCCAGGCGAATTCCCTGGAGTGGCAGCCGGCGTAGCAGAACCCAAGCCATTGTTATTGATTTCTTCTTCGCCGAGATCTTCCGAATACTTGTTCAAACCAGTCACTAGAATGTCATCAATCCCATGCACCACAGTTCTCGATCCAACAAAAAGATCCGGGTCTGAGATCCGAACCCCATCCACCATTACTCCAGTACTCCCATTATTCGAAATCGCACTATCGTTTTGAGTTTTCGCAATCAAGACTGAGTAGTGAGGGAGGAGGGTATCAAGAAAAGAGGTGGAGAGGTTCCGCAGCTCGGCGAAAGTGAGGCGGCGGTGGGGGATGACGTGGTAGTGGAGGGTGCTGACGTAGATGTTGGCGTCGGAGGCCATGTCGAGGGTGAAGAGTTGGGAGTCCTTGGGACAGAAGAGAGTAAACGACGTGGTGCTGTTAACATCGTCAGCGGCTGCGGTGGTGAGGAGTTGGTATTGGAGGTCGGTGGTCGTAATTGCGTTGCTGAAGAGAGTATAGCCGCGGCTTCTGAGGGTTTTGAGCATTGATTCATGCTCTTGGAATGTCTTGGTGAAATCAATGGTCTTGGCCGTGGCGGTGGTAATGACGGCGGCGGAGCCAAGGAGGAGGAAAAGGAAGAAAGTGGCGTCCATTGGTAAAAGTGCAGAGAGAGTGGGGTGCGAAAGCAATTTTAGAAGCCGTTATTTCAGTTGAGAAGTTTGGCGCCATTTTTTCAGTTTTGGAGTGTGAATCTGATGAGGACAAGTTTACCAATGGGTCGTATAACTACCAATTGTATTCTGACATGTCATCATTTTGAAGATTTCCATTTTGGGGCCGTGACATGGGATTGTTCGAGTGGCTTTTCTCTTCCATTTTGTTTCTTTTGTAAAATTATGGTCCACTTTAATTTTCTGAAGGTACAACAATTTCGTTTAATTTTCTCAGCTAAAAATATTTTAATATAAATATTTTATTAATACAATATTAAGCCCATGTTTGGTGGGAATTCAAATCAGATTTTTAATAAATTTTGATAGAATCTGATGAAATGTGTGGTTGTAAAGTTGTGGATTCTATAAAATATATTGATAAAATTAATTATTAACTTTAACTTGAATAATCTTGATTTTAATATGTATCAAACATGCACTCATTTTTTACGGTGCATTTGTTTGGCAAATTTATAAATAGTTTATTTATATGAAACAAATAGTAGTAAATCCCATGAAATTTATGAATAAATAATGTATTTTGGACTATTCACATCTCAGGGTCTGATGTCGATGAACATATTGAACTGGTTAAGAGTTCTCATAGCTCAAACACAATGACGCAATTATCAGGGACAGACTCTACCACTGAACTAATAGTTCGTCGTGCAAGCCTTCCACTAGGTGCCACCAGTAAAAAAGCGAGAGTAATTCCATTCCTCATTTTTTTCCCCCTCATGTGGACGACTAGAAGTTATATGAATGTAATGTTTGACTTCACCTAAATAGAAGAGAAGATAACACTTTTAATTTGATGTACCATATAAAAAATATATGGGAATTTTATTCAATAAGAAAATTAGTTAATTATCAGTCACACTTCTTAAGAACCCTAATCCCCTTCCAACGAGATTCCATATAGTAGGAATCATCATCCTGTGCATAAACTCCATACTTGAAATGATGAGAGGTTCCTCCACGGCCAGGAGCTTCATATTTGAGAATTCCATTAATATAAACTTTTACTTTACTGGCCTCAACATCATGAATTACATTCAGTCTGAACCATTTATCATATACATTTGGGATAATAACAGGCTCCCTGTAGTATGAGAGCGAGCCATTGTAAACTCTGAGCATTAGGGTACTGGCATGAGGTGGGCTTGCTCCGAAAACTTGCATGACGCAGACGCCGGATGTTCCACATGGTACATACCCAAATGCTTCGAATTGCCATACACCAGACGAGTAGTTGTATCCCTGTCATGAAAGAAGAAAGTGTTTGTTACTGCTCTCTACAATTTAAAGTTTTAGACGACGCACGTTTAAAATATTAGTAAATAAGAACAAATGGAATATTGTTTTACGCTTATAATTATCTCAGAGCGAGGTTTTGTTGGGCTATTTCGAGATAAAGGTTTGTCTGTAGAGAAAACCCATAACTTATGAACTCCATTGATGAAGCTGTACCTTTGATCAACAGGCAAGTTGTAGGGTTTTTGAATGTGATAAAAGGATGAATTAAATGGGAGCTCTATAAAGCCATGTGTTGGATCATTTGACCATCCCCTAGCAATGTAACCACATAGTGAAAAAGCTAGGCTCCAAAGAGAAAATTGATGAAGAGACTTCATCTAGCTTGACAATAGTCAACAAATGAAGTGCTATTGAGGATAAAATGACGTTTGAGATGTTGTTTTGTCTTATTTATAATCTTGGAGGGTGAAATTATTTCTGCATATTTCCTCATATTATAGTCAAGAAGTTAAAAGCAAAATTAGAGACAAATTAATTTAAAGAGGTTAAAAGGAAAGAGTAAGTCATGATTTATTGGATAGAAAAAGAACAGGAAATCTTGAATGGAAAATGCTATGTGTACATTATGGTACATTATGGTACACATAATGGTGTCCATAATGGACACATATGCTCCTCCTATTGAGGGGAGTGCCGGTGGGGCCAGGCACCTCCCAATAAGGAGAGCACATGTGTCCATTATGTACACCATTATGTGTACCATAATGTACACATAGCACAACTATTATTTATATTAATCTTAAAAGAGATATATTTTTTAATAATATTTTTGCACTTACATTTAAAAAATATTTTTGCACTTACATTTCATAAACTTTTAAGCACTCACATTTGCGTGGTGCCATGCAAATTGAGATTCGAGCTCTTGTAGCTAATAATACTTGGCTTCTTACACCCTTTCCTCTTGACAAGAAACCTATTGACTGTAAGTAGGTCTTCAAAACAAAACCCCATGCAGATGGCTCCATTTAATGACAAAAGGCTGGGTTGGTGGTCGAGGCTATACTCAGGTTGAAAGTCTCGATTACTATGAAGTCTTTGCTCCCGCGGCTACACTTGCCGAAAGCCCAAGATTGGCTAACCAAGAGGGGGTGAATTGATTATTAAAACTTTATTGTTAATTGCTTAAGATTTTAAACTAATGAACACAAAAATGATGGAGAAATAATCTAAACACAAGTAAGCACGTAAATGAAACGATATAAACTTGCACAAAGTAAAAACAATAAGTAAAAGGATTAGAGAGTGCAAATGATATAATATGGAGGTTCAATCCAACGCAATGATCTACGTCCCCCATTACCANAACATAAATGAAATTAGAAATGAGAAAGATAAGGAAATAAGAGATGAAAGTGATGCGATTGGTCAAGGCAAGTGTTGAATATTTTTTCCTTAATATGAATTTGCCCCGCATCGGTGCTAACTATTTTCTGGTAACCATCTTTCAAGATACAACGACCATGTCCAGTCATAGGAGTACTCCAAATGGCTTACACCAACGAAATCGAACGAAATTCTCTCTTTACCGAACTTATGATTTTATGCAAAGAAATCACTTTTTGACGAAGTGTTTTATGCAACATAATATGTAAAGAATGATATGGAATGTTAAATACACGTCAAAGGGATTCTATATACAGAGAATGAGGGTTTGTGAATAAAGTGTCACGCCTCAAACTTCAGCAACTCTTGCCAAAGGTCGCACTATTCATTGTCGCTAGTCTATCGCCATCGTCTCGCTCGAGTGATAAAAACAATGACTTTTTTGCTAGCTTGTCGCTCGAGCGATAGCCCATCGATAAGCTAGCAACAGCCTTGGTCAATTTTTCAGGCAGTTTCCTCTATTTTCTTCTCAACTTTGGACAGTAATTTCTCATTAATCCAGAATTGATTTTGAGATTCCAAATATACCACGACGATCTACTCGACGAGTAGAATAAGTTGGTCTATTTACATTCATAATTTGACCATCGGATCAAGTCCAAATATTTGGCCGAAATTGACACGATAGTCATTTTTTCAAGTTTTTTATTTTGACACTTAACCAAATTTTCAATCTTCTAAACCAATTTCCAACAACAGTAAGAATATTCGAATGGGAAATTGCAATTTATTGCTCAACAAATAAATGAAAATTTTTTATGATTCTTAATTCGCATTCCCTTCAACTTTGTGGGTTGTGCTATGTGAATTCATTTCTGCTTTCGCAATTCTTGAGAACCGTAAATATCTCTTTACAGATCTATAGATAATTATAAAAAAATTTGCCTATCAAGAGCAGTAAATTAAATGAGAACAGAAAATTCCTGGTTGATTAGAAATAATGCTTTAAGAACCAAGTGCTATCATTAGTTGATTAAAATGTATATTTTGTACTCTTTTCTGGTTTCATTTCTATGTAGACTTTGTTCTATGTACCAATACTACAATCTGCAAAAGCATTTAATAATAGTTAAGATACATTAAGTGAATTTATTAATTGAAGAAGAAATATAGCATACACAGACAAATTCATCTGAAAATATGAAGCAAGCGGGCTCTAGCAAAAATTCATCTTGAATCTCTTTTTGAGTAGCTTAATCCATCAGCGCATCGCTAATAATAATTTGACGAGTTTTCTATCAATAAATTGCTCATTCGAAATCAAAAGAAGATAAAACATTTTTAATTTTATAGTCCATATATTCAATAGTCAATTTTATTCGATAACTAATTACATAAAAGAAGGGTAATTAAATATCAATCACTTCTCTTAAAAACCCTAATCCCCTTCCAACGAGACTCCATATAGAAGGAAGCATTTTTTTGTGCATAAACTCCACACTTGAAATAATGAAAAGTTCCTCCTAGGTCAAGAGTTTCATATTTGGAGATTCCATTAATGTAAACCCTTATTTTCCTGGTCTCCACTTCGTGGATTACATTCAATCTGAACCATTTATCATAAACTCTTGGGTAAATGACAGACGTGTTGAAGTACGAGAGTGAGCCATTGTTAACTCCGAGTATAAAGGATGTGTTATGAGGTAGGGTTGCTCCGAAAACTTGCATGATGGACACGCCCGACGTTCCACATGGTACATATCCATATGCTTCAAATTGCCATACACCAGAGGAGTAGGTGTATCCCTAAGAAGAAAAAGAGTCGAAGATTCATGGTGTCCGAAAACAATTAATAAGTTTGTATATGATGTGTTTCAAAATGATACGTGCCTTGCACATAAAAGTGAGCGTGTTGAAGGCAATCTAAATAAATAAGTATGATCATCTCTAACAATATAAACTTTTAGATTAGATAGTTCGACATAAAAAGAAAAAATGAAGTATGCGCATGATTGAATTGTATATCGACTCCATTCCACTGAAACTAAAATAACCCAAGTTTTGCCATATATGTCTTAATTCATGATATAATGTTCTTTAATATGTACATAGCTTTCAAGGACTCCCAAGGATATATATGAATATACCATACATGAGTCTTTCTACAAGAATAAGCACACATACTCTGTGAGAGAGAGAGAGAGAGAGAGAAAGAGAGTATTACGCTTATAATTATCTCGGAGCGAGGCCTGGTGGGACTATTTCGTGATAAAGGCTTATCGGTAGAGAAGACCCATAACTTATGAACTCCATTGATGAAGCTGTACCTTTGTTCAACAGGCAAGTCATAGGGTTTTTGAATGTTATAAAAGGATGTGTTAAATGGGAGTTCTTTAAAGCCATGAGTTAAATCATTTGACCATCCTCTGGCAAGGCAAACACATATTGTAAAAGCAATGCTCAAAGGAGCAAATTGATAGCGAGTACCCATCTAACTTTTCCTGGAGAATTCTCAATTGAAAAAAGGTTTGGAGAGTGAAATTATTTCTGCACATATAACTTTCTGATCATGTTATAATCACACACTTTGGCATTTTATATTTTGTTTTAAGTGTTAGGTAAAGAAATTAACAAATGAAAGCAGTTAAGTAGGAATTAATAATTAATCTAAGGGGGAGTGATTGCAGAATATCCGAAGAGTAGATAGAGTACAAATAAAAAAGACAACATCGTAACAACAGGAACGTTCGAAAGAGAAAATGTCGACGACATATTTTGTCTTGATATAAGTTTTTCTCATTGATGATTTTTTCCCTTTTTTTTCTTTATGGAGAAATATTCGGTCATTAAAAGTTTTAGTAGCGACAAAAAAATTGTATTGCTTTCATCCTTAAAAAAAACATAGGACAATGATGAAATATATGTGGTTGAAAATATATTTAATAACGATATATTATATTTCTTCCATTTAAAACTATGTAAGAACAACAAAAAATTCAATTTTGGTTGCTAACAATCAGATTATTGTCCGGTGTATTATTACCAACAAACATTTGGTCATTTAAAATTGTAGCGACGACGAAATATTTATAATGCTTTCATTATTTCAAAATACAAAACAGTGGTGAAATATATTTAACAACGTCAAATTATGTTAGTTCCATTAAAAATACGTAGTGACAAAAAAAATAAAAAATAAAAATAAAAATAAAAATAAAAAAATCCTATTTTGGTTGTTATATACTTCAATTTATTGTTTAAACTACCGCTAACAATTTAATTCTTTTTACTGTAGAAATAGATAGTTTGGTCCTTAAAAACGCTTGACATTAAGATGACATTAATTGAACTACAACACTTTAACGATACGTTAACAATAATTGTAAGACAACTGAAATCAAATATCATGACATCATTGTGATAGCTGCATTTGAACTACTCCACTCGATGGGCAATCAGTGCAACGGAAGGAAGGGTTTTATGGCTCTTAAACTCGATATGAGTAGGGCCTGTGACAGAGTAGAGATTTCATTATTCAGCAATGGAACTGTTAACGAATAGCATTACTCTAAAATAAATGAGTCTCGTTCCATTACATTTAATTGAACTTTTTGTTTAAAGATAGATATGTTGCGTATAGACCCGTGTTTAACACAAGTGATGCTAAAAATGTCAGGTCTTTGGTTGTATTATGTACTCGATCTTTTCTTGTTTGTAGACTTTGTTCTATTTGCTAATATTACAACCCACAAAAGCTAGACATATACAAAGAGCATATATAGCATGCAGTTTTGATAATGACTTGGCATTGCTAAAGAAAAAAAATTGCAATTTTTTTCCTCAATACTAGCATACACAATCAAATTCATCTGATAAATGCTAGGACATCAGTGCTTGTTTGGTAGTATTTTTAAGTTGTTACATCTCTTTGAGTTGCTTAATCCATGGATGCATTGCGAATAATCAGTTGACAAGTTTTCTACGAATATTCAAGAATGTATGGCAATTTTATTCGACTACAAATTACTCGGAAGAGAAGGATATAATTAATTCTCAATCACATTTCTTAAAAACTCGAATCCCCTTCCAACGAGACTCCATATAGTATGAAGCATTAGCCCCTGCATAAACTCCACACTTGAAATAATGAGAAGTCCCTCCTCGGTCAAGAGTTTCATATCTGAAGATTCCATTAATGTGAACCTTTATTTTCCTGGTCTCCACTTCGTGGATTACATTCAGCCTGAACCATTTATCATATGCTTTTGGGTAAATGACGGGCGCCTTGAAGTATGTGAGCGAGCCATTATTGTCAACTCCGAGGATAAAGGATGTGCTATGAGGTAGGGTTGCTCCGAAAACTTGCATGATGGACACGATCGATGTTCCACATGGTACATATCCATACGCTTCGAATTGCCATACACCCGAGGAGTAGGTGTATCCCTATAAAGAGGAAGAAGGTGTTGAAGATCATATGAAATACATAATTTTCTTCCTGATTTCTAAAAATCTAAACTTTTAGATGACGTGGTTAAACATGATATATGACTTACATGTGAAGGGAGCATGTTGAACATAATCGAAATAAGTTTGCTTCATATCTTACAGAAACTTTTATACGAGATAGTTTTGCTATGGTTGTGCATATAATTTCTACGTGTCTTCTACGCGCACATACATTTAAATTATCGAGAGAGAAAGTATTACACTTATACTTATCTCAGAGCGAGGCTTGGTGTGACTATTTTGATATAAAGGTTTATCAGTAGAGAAGACCCATAATTTATGAACTCCATTGATGAAGCTGTACCTTTGCTCAACAGGCAAGTCATAAGGTTTTTGAATGTGACAAAAGGATGTGTTAAATGGGAGTTCTATAAAGCCATGAGTTAGATTTTTTGACCATCCCCTGGCAAGCCAAGTACAAAATGAAAAGGCTATGCTCCAAAGAGCAAATTGATAATGATTCCCCATCTAGCTTTTCCTTGAGAAATGGCTATGGAAGTAAGGTAGAAATTATGTCTACACACCTAATTTTCTTATCATTTTATAGTCAAACACTTATCCTTACTATATTTTGTATTTAAAGAAATTAACAAATGAATACTGTCAAGTAGGAAATTAAAGAAGGAATAATTAACTAATTTAAGGGGGATTGATTGCAGCATATAGGAAAGACTAGATAGAGTGCAATTTTTTTTTAAAAAAAATACATCATTGTAATAATAGGAACATTAGAAAAAGAAAATGTTTTCAACAATGACATATTTTGTCTTGATATAAGGGTCCATTTGATTGCAAAAGTGAAAAATTGGTGGAAAGAAAATAATTTTCAGAGAAAATAATTGCCTAGAACTTATTTTCATGAGAATTGTTAATTAAGTGTGTTTAATTGGTATAATTTTCCACCTGGAAAATGTTGAAAGTTTGGTGTACGTTTCGCTTTGGTTTTTATGAAAATTGTCCATTAAAGTGATAATTTTTTCTACCATTG
>CAIGRF010308911.1:0-27133 GCA_903798235.1 Fraxinus ornus | reverse complement strand
AAAAAAAATAATTCGTATGATTTGAGATTGAATAGACTACTTTCAAACTAATTTACTATATTTTTAGAGAATCACGTGAATAAAATGTTATGAAATAAAAATAATAGAACAAAACGAGACAAAATATAAGAGTTAAAACTCAAGTGTGTATTTTATTGAGAATCAAGATCAGTATTTATATTGTCTAAAATAAAAGTTACAATTAAAATGAAATAAACTCTCTGAACTAGATAATACTTATCTATATATTATGATAATACTAAATAATTATCTCATTATTTTACAATATATTACAATTAAATATACAAACACAATCCTGAAACTAAACTCTTAAATTCAGCCGCTTCCATCAATCTATAATTTTATCATGCAATCACATGCTAAGTTTGAAACGTACAATAATTCTAAAGTAAAATTTAATCAAACACTTAATTAATTTTTCCTGTAATATTATTTTCTCAACACAATAATATCAAGCTTTAAAATTAGAATTTAAAAAATGGCCAATTTCATGTTTGTCAATTGAAAATTGTCTAATTTTGATAACTCTTGAAAAAATAGCAAAATTTGGTATTAAATTGTCTTTCATGATACTCTTAGAGCTTGTTTGGTAGAGATTAAAATCGGATTAAAATTGAAAAACTAGCCGTTATAGTTTACTTTTATTAGATGAGTGAGACTTAATAAGGGGCTATATTTTTAATTTTAATTGGATTTTAATGGTTACCAAACAGGCTTTTAATGAAAAATGAAGCAATTTCTTTCCTTTTCAATTTGTCACAAATTTCTAGAAAAAGATGTAGCTTCCATAAGAAGTAACATTAATGCATGGTAATACCTAACGAGTAAATGTACTTCAATTATCTATTAGATAATAACTAATGATTTTAAGTAGAAATGAAGATGATGAAACAGAAAAATCATTAACTAAAAAAATTTATATACTTATAATTCATAAGAAAATCATATCATTTATTGACAAGCTATTATATGATTTTCAAAGAACGCCAAAGAGAAATCATATCGAGGAGTTCGTAAATTGTCAAACTACATCATTATGAGGAGTTCGTCCGGTTGAAGAAGACATAGTTGAAGGAAGAAGTTCTTACTGCTAGGAATTTCTCGTGAGTAATCGTGTTTGAACATTATTTTTGAAGTTATATGTATGCTTATATAGAGGAGTAAAGTATGGTGTAATTATATTACAAGACTACACACCAACTCATACTTTATGCAATTACAATTGATTGACATTTGTTTGACAACATAGGTTTTAGACCTTATGCTTGTCATGTGAATATTGAAGTTGTATTTATTACCAATATGTTTGTGAAGCCAACACAATACTATACTCATCATGAGAGCTTTTTGTTAATGATGATGAATTTGTAACACATCTTTGATTGAAATCATATCGAGGAGTTTCTACGCCTAATCGATTTTTTCTATGTCTTTTTTAAAATCTAAATATCATCTTACCAGTCCGTCAAGTGGTTCGACTTTATCCTTGATATTTCATGATGTTCTCGTCATTTGAAAAGTTTTTATCGATATTTGGATCATGTTTATCTCAAAACTTGACAGTTCATGTATCTAGAACGAGATTTCATTCTGTTTCAGAGAGTTGTATACATTTCTTGACATTTGATATCTCAACTGTCAGGAACGATAGTTCTAAATGTGTACACAATATAAGACATAAACATCATGCAAATACTCAAACAAAATACTGTAGTCTCCATTTCAATTCTACATCGACCCTCAGAATTGTACTATCAATAAAAAAAATTGTTCACCATTCGAAACATTTTGGGAAAATAACTGATCTATTCACCATTTCATGAACTAATTGCTCAGATAGTTTGAGCTTCGGTAACTTCACAACATGTCATATGCAACTTTCCTCGAACATAGTCTTTTATTGTGCATCGAATATGTTGAGGACAATTGTTATATATTTGGTGTTGCTAACCTGTGAAATCTAGGTCAGAATGAGCTCTTCATCCGGAATGTTGTATCGGTTTGAGGAAGTCATCTACAAAAAACAAAAATGTACAATACAAACATTATAAGAATCTACTAAGTACATAAAATGACCTAAAAATATATATATATGAAACCACGTAACCATTGTAAATGTTTGCTACCTAATCAAATAGGTACACATGCATTGATGCATGTTCAACAAAATGAAAGAATTTCAAATCTGAACTATATGTAAAAACTTGTTAAGGACACACAAAAACTATTGAGCATATCGTTGTAGTGACGAAGTGGTTCCCACTACGAAATCAAATCACACGTTGACCGCATGAACGATTAGAACTATACATATCTCGACCCCACCCACTTCTCTTTTTTCTCCTAGTATTAAACCAATAATTTCCTTGGAAGAAATTTTTACACAACAATGAAGAGTTTGGTGCTAATATATACTGCTTGACTGGATGCCTGAAGGTAAGAATACATTTAAAAATTGCCACCCTTGACGTAGTACGACAAAAGAACTTAGAACAGATCGACTGTATATCCATTCATACACAGAAGACATTGAAAAACTAGTAGATTGAAGTTAAAGAACCAAGAAAACACCGATGACATCTTGTCCAGTTCAAAGTATGGAAGCCTTTCATCTCGGTCATCAAAATCTCTCTCGAAGAAAAAAAAATCACATTAATTGTTATGTCTCTGATAAGCGCATGTTGGGATAAGATCAAATAGTTCACTTATAAGTAAAATAGTACATAAGTCAGTTTAATAATAAATAATTATTTTGAGTTGAATTTGGAATAAGTAACTCATTTTGTTTTCAGTTATCCATTTCAACAATTTCATAAGCATACATCCATCAAAATAACAATAAACATATTCCATGAAATCCAATGAACGGTGAAAAACAAAACAAAAATTACCTCTTGTGCAGCTAAACAAACCAGAATTGAATAATTACCATTTCAGATCATAAACTCTAGCTTCAGTGACATTTATATTCCAAGAGATCCAGTTAACAGCAAGAAAAATAAATATTTGCCATTCGCAGCTCAAGAATTGAAATTATATATATAGCTTAAGTTAGGGGTGGGAAAAATCCGACCGAATCGGCCAAAATCGAACCAACCCAACCGGTTTGAAGCCCTTTTTTTGTCGTTTTTACACGGGTTGAATAGGTGGCTGTGTAGGCGGGTCGGGTTGAATCGAGTTATGTTTTAACTCATGAAAATCGAAAAAACCCTCCCAACCTGACCCGCCTGCTTTTAAAAAAAGAAAAAGAAAAAGAAAAGAAATAAAATGCATAAAAAGTAAAAAGACCCTAAAAAGCACGAGTGAATAGTGTAACTGTAATTACTTTGGTACATTTTAGAGGATGATCTTACTATCCTTCCCACAATAAATGTATAATTTTTTCATGTTATGTTAAATGCACTTTGTTCTTTGTAAACTTGGCTATTGATGATTGAATAAGATAATAGATAATTTTATTTATTTATTTACTATTTAATTTTGTTTAGCCAAATTTAGTATAATAGAAAATTGGATGACTTTAATTTTTGTTGACAAGTCGTCCCAACCCGACCAACTCAACTCGACACGACTGATACTTGATTGAATTGAGTTTTAATTTTTACACGGGTTAGGTTGTGTTAAATTTTGATCAAACCGATCATATTGAGTTGGGTTTGAATTGAAGCAAAAATCAACCCAATCAAACCCAATCCATGCCCAACCCTAGCTTCAGTAATGAAAATATCCTCATGAATCTAATATCCATTGGAAACAAAGTCAACCATTTATTAACTCAAAATCAAACAAACAAATCTAATTCCACATCAAAACAGTAAAAAAAGGGAAATCACCTTTACAAGCCTGGAGAGAAATTTGAACCTATAGTAATCAAAATGTAAAAAACCACATTCTTTAACATATAATACACATATACATGTAAAATACGCATATGCAAACAAAATAAAAATCCTAAATCCTAATAAATAAGCGAATTGGAAAAAAAAATGTTTAAATTCTTTAATAAACATGATGCAAAAAAATTATTTAAAATATGTTTCGTAATTTCTACATTTTAGTATTAGATCTCACAGTTCCATCAACCAAAAAATATAAAATTTTTGTAAGGATGTCAAGAACTGACCATAAAATTTGAACAAGTTCGGCACGATTCAAGCAAAAATTGGATGGGATTTATCACTGATTGGCTATGGGAGACTCGTGATCGGCTTGGGCGACTGAAAAATGACGACCGACGTCGACGATTAGGTGAAAGAATTTCAGAGTGAAGAGCGAGATTAGAGTTTCAAAGTTCTGGCTTTTGCTTTTCACACTAGGTTAGAGTTGTAAGATTTTATTATTATTTTTTCTTTTATTTGTTGACCGGTCAGGTCGAATGGGTTGTGACGGGTTTGATGGGCAAACCACCCGTTTCAAAAGAACATAACTAAAAAATATGTAAAAATTTGATTACAATTTATTTTCATGAGTAAATCCATAATCCTAATTGATTCAACCAACAAGTGGTTATTGACCCACTTTTAGGGAGAAGATAACATTTATGGTGTGTTTAAGTCATATTATTTTGAAATAATGTATTCTGAGATAGTAAATTAATGGAGAATGTGTAGTTAAAAAGGAAAGAAAATTTATTAATGTGATGAAAAATATTATTTTATTGAAAAATATGTGGTTGAAAATGAATAAGAGAATGATATTAAAAATTTAAATGTATGTTTGGTTAATGCATGGAATGATATTTGTACCTTTACAAATAAACAGTAGATTATGTTTCAAATTTCTATTTGCTAAAGCAATTTATAATTATTACATCATTTACATGACAAAATTTGTTTTCCTGGTGGAAGTTGAAATTCTCGTTAATAGCATTTTGATCTAAATTTTAGTAATAAATTTTGGACATCCCTGCAAATGGCATGCTATAGCGAATATTTCTTGCAATTTCCTCAATTAGAAAAGCTCCTGTGAGAAAAATTTCAGTACGCGATCTCGCGTTCCATTTCGTTCCCGTTGAATTACCCGAATTCCACCACAAGTTGAATGAAAACCCAGAAACAATTCACACAAAATGATTTAAGAGGAAATTGAATTGATTACTTTTGAATTCTTGTTAATTAGAGCATTATCATCATTATAGAAATCGAGTCATTTTATTTTCCTACTTCATATTCCAAGTCCAACGTTTCCTGTAAAATTTTGGATCCTTCCAATTTTTCCACCCCAGATCTCAGTTCCTTTGTCTTCTCACTTGATTATTCTATCTGGGTTTTGAACTTCACTGTAAGTTATCATCTCAGTGTGAGCAAAATCGTCGTGACGGCTGGATCTAGTAGAGCTATCCCGGAGTTTCAAGACTGACCCAATCATGAATCCCTTTTCCTCTGGCACCCGCCTAAGGTAAGTCTTATTGCATCTTTAAGAATTATGTTTTTCGTAATTTTGTGTTCTGTTATGGAATCAAGTATTGGAATTTCCAACTGGGTTGTTTAGATTTCACGTTATGTGGTGATTCTGCTGGAATTTCGTACTTAGTCTAAATATATAAGATAATGTGACACTTGAATGCAGCTTTAGGTGGATTTATACGATTACTTTAGAACCAAAAAAAAAAAAAAAAACAAAAAAACAAGAAGAGAGTAATTATGTTCTTTGGGATTATGGAATGTACTGATGAAAGCCTGGAGTATTTACATAGTGATTTAGTGGCGCAGTTTGTAGTTTTGCGTGAATATATATTGATCTGGAGAATTCATTTTATGAGCGATTGAATCAATTTACCAGTAAATTGAGGAGAATATAATCTGATATTGATCCAAGATTTCTATAGTGTGAGAGTACATCACAGGAAGAGGTTCTTGTTTTTCTGTTTTATGACGCAAAGTTGGAACTTTGATTGGTTTAGCTGTGCATTCGAATTTGACCCAATATACACAGCAATGAAGCATTACTAGCTATTTTATAATCATTTGACGATTTAATGTCAAGTAAAAATCATCCTATTTGTTCCTAAGCCCACTATATCCTTGGCTTCCATATAATTTCACCTCCAGTTTGGATATAATTGGCAAGATTTAGCTTGCTTTGGTTGCTGGTGAGTAATTTGCCTTCTGTGGATATCTAATAGGATTTTGACTTGGCTGACTATTCAAACATTTTATAGTTGTCCATCTTTTGGAGTTAACTTTCAAGGGTCATTTGAAAAGGACAGGAGGGCATGACTGAAGTGCTGCCATCATTCTCGAACTCAAATTAATGTTTATATGCAATTTCTTAACTTCCATTAACTGTGGCTTCCTTGGTCAAAATACAAATATACTTGCTTGATATATCATTTTTTTTTCTCATTTAAACATTCTGCACCATGACGATTTTTGTTTTTATTGTTTAATTACACGTCCAGTCCTCCATTGGATGAGATTCGTTCAGATGTTTGTTATAAAGACTTCTATACTTGTGAATGATTGCCTCCATGGTAAAGTTTTTTTTTTTGAAAGGTAATCAAAATTTTATTAATCAATACAAAATACACGGGGAGTGTATAATCATTTTAAGTTAGAAAAGAACGACGTGAAATTAGGCAGCCCATCTATATGCTTATAAGCCGAAATATTAAACCAACTATACAATGTCATATAAAATAATTCCCTAATCCGCGCTTTAGTCCGTGATTGGTTTTCGAAACAGCGGTTGTTTCTTTCTCTCCACAAGCACCAAACGATGCAACCCGAAATAAAATCCCAAACAAGTTTACTATCCTTATCTCGAAATTTTCTCCTCCATGCCCTTAACATGTCCTCCATACGCCTTGGCAATACCTAATCCATGTGTTGTGATGTCAAAATATCGTTCACAGTAAGCGAGCAGCATCACAGTGAAGAAACAAGTGTTCAATCTCTTACACATATAGCACCACTCTGTAACATAAAAACCCCTTGTTCGAAGATTGTCCCCCGTTTATACCTGTCCTTTGACCGCCGTCCAAAATAAAAATGCTGCCTCCATGGTAAAGTAAATGATGAAAATATTCGTGTTCCACAATATTCATGGATTTTGATTTGTTCTTGAAAGGTGCTGTGAAAATTAGGCCCAAACATGTGTGTATGACCATATATGAATATCAACTTGTAAGGTATACTATGGACATAAATAACAAATTGAGGATTAAAAGAAGTGGCTTTATTTATGAGCTATTCGATCTATATAATGCATGAATAAATATTATTTGGCTTACAATATTTCCCGATAGGTTGTCACTAAATCGATATTACAACAGTGATCATAATTTCCATATTATTAATAGTTAAAGGAATCATGGAGATGGGGAACTCAGTTACATCACTGCTTTTAATTAGACAAGTTACTTTTCTTTATCATATTGTACTTTTTTAGATCTTTAGATTTAGATAAAGCACAAGTATACCCAAGGAAAATATAACATTTCATTTCTACTAAAGTAGTCTTATTTATCAGATACAAATCTAGTAACTACATTAATATCGAAATAATTCATAATTATTTGCTTTCATAGAATAAGAAAATTACATTCTGAAAGAAATTAGAACTTAAACTTTTTGTCAGTAAATTATTGCTTGTTGAATCCAAGATATGGTATATACACATAATATGTGCCTAAAGTTCAATAAAAATTAAAAAAATAATATCTTTTGGTATGCTTAGGGATGGCAAAAAAGCTCAGCGGCTTGGCTCGGAAAAAGTCCAAGCCGGGCCCGGCTCGGGCTCGGTTCCACCGAGCTCAGGCTCAGGCCGAGCCTCATTTCGAGGAGTTGGCCCGAGCCGGTCCGGCCAGTGTGGCTCGGGCCGGACCGCAAAAAAGAAAAAAAAAAAATTTGTCAACTTATTTTTCTCATCATGAAACCAATAAACTAATTATAAGTGACAAATTTATCTCATAATTTATCACATAGATTATTTTGAAAAATTGGCGATATTTGTTTGTTTAATATTTATTGCATTATTAGTTTATTACTGTTTCATTTCTCTAAAACTCTAAGTGCCTAAATATTTAAAGTAAGCATTTTCTTATTTACACAAACGTTTATTATTCTATATTAAGTGAAATTATTAGTGATATAAATTGCTTGATTACATTTAAAAATTGAGCTAATTTCACCAATGGCTACTAAAATTTGTAAGAAAATTTAAATCGATCATTAAAAAGATTTGTTACTTTGTTATAACTTATAATGGATAGTTACTTATTTATAAATCTAATATCTTATCCGACATTAGACTATAAGGTGCCAAAAAAAAACCCGGAGCCGGCTCGACTCGACCCGCTAAGGCTCGGGTCGAAAGCTCGGACCGAGCCTCATTTTTTCTGGCCGGGCTTGGCTCGGCTCGGGCCCAAAAAAGCTCGGGCTCGGCTCAAGTTTTTTTTTTCGGCTCGGGCTCGGCTCGTTGACATCACTAGGTATGCTTGGGAGGTGTAATGTTTAAGTCCTTGTTTTCGTGTATTATACATGCACAAAACAAGTAGACTTAGTTCCCTTCTGTCTTTATTATCAACTTTTACCCTCAGTTGAAACGACTAGTGAAAAGAAAAAAAACAAAAAAAAAAAAACTATTATGATTTACAACTTATCAAAGCTTCAAGAAAATATAGGGCACTGTTGGATTCAATGGTCATGATATGCAATTAAAAGAATGTCACATGGTAAAAATAATTAAGTTTTAATAATCAATTTTTTAGTAGAGTTTGATAAAAGTTGATGAATTTTTTCAAGCAAAAGTGGGTTTGATAAAAGTTGATGAAATGTATGGTTAAAAAGTTGATAAAAGTAGTGGTCCAATGAAATGTGTGGTTGAAATTAATTGTTAGTTTTGACTTGGATTTTTATCTACTTTTTTAGGTAAGCCAAACAGAGGTTCAGTATATTTCTTCCTGAAATTAGCAAAACTATTGTTTTTGTGGCTATCCTGTTGATATGTTTTAGAAAGCTGTACATAAATGAACTAAGGGACAATGGACCTCAGTGTCTGACAATACTCTTAGCATCTGCGACGACTACTACTTAATACGATTGTCAACTTATTGCTATTTTTACGCTTGCAGTTGCATATTAGATAACATCTTCATAACATGGTTGCTGCTGTCACAGTTGACATAAAAGTTATTCTGATACGTCAGCCACTGACATTCCTGTCGCAGCTTTTCCTGATTTTTTTTTTAATTACGCTCTATTTCGTTGGTTTCTCCATTTCTTTTTGGATAAGTGTAATTTCTTTAATAGCTCCAAAACATAGAATTCCCAAGGAGTTCTATCCTTTTGATTGCTAGATAATAACGAATTTGATGTAGTGAGAAGTGAGGAAAGCACGACTTGAATAATAAAATACGACCTAATATTCACAATGGAATACATACTAATTGATGAAGCTTGAGAAAATTGTCAAAGTTTTATGTAAAATAATGGATCCTGTCCAACAATTAACTATATTCTTGGTATCTAAAGAAATCCTACAGCCCTAACTCTATATTATTATTATTAAGTATTATAAAGCATTGGCGTAATGAACTGTTGTCCTATTTTAATTTTAATTTAATTATTCTAGACCATTTAATAGATAAATGATGTATACCTTGAAAATTTATAGAAACTTCATACATTCAAGTTTTCAACAAAAACACAATTCTTAAAATCACGAATAATACAATTACTTAGTAGTTAATTCCTACAGTTAGATAAGATATGAACTTAGCCTAAACCTTGCCTAAATCTTTGCCTATGGGGGATCAAAAGTTGCAAAAAATTTGGAACATAAACTGGGCTGAAAAACAAGATGGAGAAGGATGAATGCTTTGATTTTTTACTTTTTTAAATAAAATTATGAGTGCTCTAATATGGAACATAAACGATATGGAGTTTGGAACTGTTTTTGTGGCTAGGTTGGTTTTTTGGCATATTTCTTTACTAAGTTGTAACAATGGTTGGGCTTTTTGTAGAGCTAGACATAAAAAGAAAAAAGAAAAAGAAAAAAAAAAAAAAACTATGCGCCGTAGGAGTTGACTGCCTTTTCTCACCTTGCCCCTTTACTGTTGTTTTCTCTGATTCACGAGCCTAGGTGTGCTTTTTTAGAACACCAAATATAACAAAAGAGTCTACTTCACTAAAATAAACAAAAGGCAAGACTGTAGACTTAAGCCCAAACCGTGTTCCATCTTCNTATGTACTAGATGTACTAGACTATTTTGGGAAATATTCTCTAACAAGCCCAAACCGTGTTCCATCTTCATCAATGGCCTTCTTTGTCTTGTACAAAAGCCAAGAAAACAATGTGTGCCCATGGCAAATTCATAATCTCACACAGTATATCAACCTTACAAGTACTTGTAAAATGAGAGGTTCACATCATTATTATGAAATTATGTCCTTTTCTTTCTATATCTTCTATCTCCTCCCTCTCAAGTTCAGTCCTCGTTTGGTAGAATTTTGTGCTCACTTCAATTCTCAAGCCACTATAATTCCATATTTCATCGTCTTCTCTCACACGTAGGTCATCATATCCTGATGTCCTCCATCAAATGCTCCTATTGATTGTAGCTTTATGTTGATACTTTTCGTGTATACAATTTCTTTATTATCGTCTTTTACTGCTAATTATCAATTTAGCTTGAAGATATTATTGACTGTACCTACTGTTTCAGGGACATGATTCGGGCTATACGTGCTAGCAAAACTGCTGCAGAGGAGCGTGCTGTTGTGAGAAAAGAATGTGCTGCTATTCGTGCCGCAATTAGTGAAAATGACCAAGATTATAGGCATCGCAATCTTGCGAAGCTCATGTTCATTCACATGCTTGGCTACCCCACACATTTTGGTCAAATGGAATGCCTGAAGTTAATTGCATCTCCTGGATTCCCTGAGAAGAGAATTGGATATCTTGGCCTCATGTTACTACTTGATGAGAGACAAGAAGTTCTGATGTTAGTTACCAACTCAATAAAGCAGTATCCACTCTGAACTTAATTTTAGTTTTCTTTATATCGTGTTCTTGAAATAATTAATGTTATCGTTACCCCCATTCACCTAGAGCAAAAGAAGCAGTAAGTTAAAATAGTATAGGACGAGGTTACTGATCCTAACTTGTCTATATAGTTAGCTTGCTTTTTTAATGTAAAAAACTGAAGTCCATATATTCATTTGGATGCCTTAACTTGTGTAAAGAGATCTGAGTCAAACCAACCAATATATTGTTGGTCTGGCTCTTTGTGCATTAGGGAATATCTGTTCTGCAGAAATGGCGCGCGATCTTGCACCGGAAGTTGAGCGATTACTTCAATTTAGGGATCCAAATATCAGGAAGAAAGTAAACATTCATAACATTGTTTGAATGCTTTTATAGAATTTTCTGATGTAACTAGTTAGAGTTCAGTTAATGCTTCATGTTTTGACATTTCTACAAGGTTATGCCATTCTGTTTTTGATTTTTTTTGTCAGCACATTAGAATCATAGTGTAACTGTTGCAAAATCATGATTCCTCACTATTGGACTAAATCACGGAATACATTATTTTATTTGTAATTTTGATGACTAGAGTTCCATTGGTGCTTCAAGCTATTCTTTGCAGTACGCATGATTTGGAACATTATGTCAACCTTTGCCTACTCTATTTGGGAGACTTTCAAATTAATGTTCCCTTTGAGGAAATAAATAGCTATATAAAATATGGAACAGGAGGATTCACGCACTATCTAGATCTATTTCTGTATGCTTGTTATGACATATTCTTTCTCCTTTATGAGTAACCTCTATGAAGCGCATTTCTTTGTTCTTTTTTTGCAGCAACTTTTATGGTGCTGATTACTGATAAATCTACTAAAAAACTTATCTAGAAGATTGAAAAGGAATTCTATTTTGACCTCCCACTTTTATTGTTCTTAGGATTTCAGTTTCAGCTTTGACCTATTTTTCTTTGATGTTTTCTGTTCATAACAGAAATATCCATGTAAAGTTTGGGTTCTTAAAATGTCTAAAACATCAGTAATACATCTTTTTCTATAATTAATTAATCTTATGTTCCTATTTATAAATGCTCCACTAGAGACCTGAAACTAATCTTGTCGACCATATTAATTCTACTCAATGTGTACTGTAGGCAGCATTGTGCTCTATAAGGATTATAAAGAAAGTTCCAGACCTGGCAGAAAACTTTATAAATCCTGCTGCTTCTTTATTGAAAGAAAAACACCACGGAGTCTTAATAACAGGCGTTCAGCTTTGTACAGATCTATGTAAAGTCAGCTCGGAGGCTCTTGAGTATTTCAGAAAGGTAAATTGACAACACATTCTCAAATAAGTTTCTAAATATATTTCTCAATACCAAAAGACAAAAATTAGTGCCTAACTTAACTGAGAAGACAATTTCTCTGAAGTGTGAGTAAGATGAATATAACTTCTTGTTTTTATCAAATGTATTAGTTGTGTATCTAAATCACTTGCTAGTGCTGTTCTATGGGTAAAACATAAATAGAGCTGGAAATATTATATGTTAAGAAGTAGCTATTCTTGATGCTATAGAGGTTCAATCAGTCATCTGATTTCTGTGCTAGTCATGGGAAATAATGGTTCGTGGACCGTAAACTAACTAGGCTGTTCACATCTTTCCCATTTTCTGTAGCTTATCAATTGGAACTGGCAATATGGAATATCTTACCCTGTCTTTAGCAAACATATCGTTATATATTTTTCTGTCGATCTATAAATCAGCTGGGTACACTTACACTTCCACACCGAAGTGATAAAACTAAGATCAATGAATAATCTTTTCGCTTGATTAGACTAGATAAGTAAAAGAATTAAGCTTTGTAGCTTTGCCAAAAATTTGATGTCTATGATAATTCTCTGGAGACTAAAACATATAATTTCCTTTCTTTGATGTGTTAGAATTGGAAATAGGGTAGATATGTGATGCTCGGACTCTTCGAAATGGTCGGAGTACCCGTATCGGATACGGCACGACTTGGGTATAGGTATGGAATATGTATCGGATCCTCCAAATTTCAACCGGACACTTGGTGCTTCTTACCTTTTTCTTTTCTTTTCCTTCTCTCCCTTTTTTTCTTTCCCATTTCCGCTCTCTATAAATCTAGCACCGCTGCCGAAACGGTGAAGAAAGGCAATGGCACTTGGTTTTCCCTTCTTGTTCTTCCTCTTTTTTTTTTTTCCCCTCTCTGTATCGATAGTTTAGGGTTTTGTTTGTATAAAATAAAAATGAGTTTCATATAGTGTTACTTAGTGCTTTACTAATTTCAATTTGCAGTAACTCATTTTCTAATTTATATAACATTTAGTAATTAACTTCCTATAATTGAAAACTAAACCTCAAAATTCAATTTCATTCGTCTTAACATCTTATTCAATACTCATTTCTTATTATGTCAACGATTGATTTTGGTCTATTCAAAATGACATCTTGGATTAGTTAAAAAAAATTGAAATTTGAAAGATGTACCCACATACCAATATCTGAAATTTGGACTCTTTTTTAGCAATGTCTCTGTATCCTACATTTTAGAAAATAAAAGATTCGACATTTAGATATGTATGAGTATCCAATACCCGTACCCGAGTTGGAACATCATAGGGGTAGATCACGTTGAATAGAATTATGATTATCTTTGATATCCCACATTTTCTATTCCTTGGTGAAATTTATTAAGAAAACTGTCCATCTTTGTCCTCTGTGTAACAGTTGGAAAGGGTTAATGCTGATGAACAACATTAGAACAATGCGAAAGGTAGTCCATAACCATTTCATTGCTTGTCTCAAAAGGTAAAAACTCATCTCCGGAGAATGTAGTCATAGATCACCACCTGGTAACTTCTCAGAAAAAAATGCTCGTTATCCAGGAAACCTAGGAGATTACAGTTAACAAACCTCAGCACTACAGACCTGAGTTCATGTTGATTTCAACATATCTTGGTTTGGTGTCTACAATCTTTAAAAAGGTGTAAATGGGTACTAAGTCGTTTTTCCTTCACAAGGTGAGCTGTTTGAGGTATAAGCCTCACAGTAAACCCAAAAAATGTCAAAAAGTTATTTAGAATGCAAAGTAAGCTTGATAACATCGCTTTTGGGAGGGGCCTACATGATTGGGAGTTGGATGACTATGCGTTGTTCTTGGCCTCTATGTATGATGTGCACATTCAGGTGGGAGATGAGGATTATAGCAGGTGGAGGGGGGCACGANTGTGGGAGCTCATTCCAGGATGCATTGTTTGGTGTGTTTGGAGAGAAAGGAACGACCGGTGCTTTGAAGATAAAACACGGACGACAGAGCAATTTAGAGAATTTTTTTACCTAACTTTGTATAGTTGGTTTAAGGCTGCAACTGTTAGTTCGATAGAAGGGTTGCCTAACTTTTTAGTGTTTCTATCTTGTTTAAACTGATAATGTACTCCTTGTGTATTATCTTTTGTTTTTGATTTATAATATAATCTGATTACCTATCAAAAAAAAAATACATTGTAAAATTTTTCAAAACTCATAATAGCGCAATTTAAAGCAGCAAACAAACAAAAAGAAAATCTATAAAGAAGCTATTATTTTAATTGGTCGGGACAATGGTCTAATCCCAAAGTAGATCTATGAGAAACACAATTTTTTAATATTTTACTGGCAGCTCAAAATGGATCAATTATGTTTTGTGGGCACAAGCCTTGAGGTGTGCGCCTCAAAAAATTGCCTCACAGCGTCTTGAGGCATTTTCTGCATGCCTCACTCTAAGGCCGGACTTAAGGTGGATTTCAATTGGGTTTTTTAAACCATCGGTCTCCACTGTTGGATCTAGTTTTGTCTCATACAGCTATAGATATGATGTAATGGTAAATTACAGTGATTCATTGTATTTTTGCGCAATTTGCATCCGGGGTGCAGTCCCTTCCAACTGCAGTGTTTCCTATCTGTAACTCTGCTGCATATTAAACTTTTGAACTTGAAATAAGCATGAGTTACTTTTCTAATTTCTTGATAAATGATTATTTATTTATTTATTTTAGTGTATATTTGACATTGGGTTTAAATGATTTTAAATGCAGTTTTCATTTTGACAAGATTTTCATCTTTTTTTTTCCTCTATGATTCTAGAAATGTACAGATGGTCTAGTCAAAGTTCTAAAGGATGTTGCAAACAGTTCATATGCACCTGAGTATGATGTTTCGGGGATTACAGATCCTTTTCTTCATATTAGATTGCTCAAGCTTTTGCGTGTGTTGGGCCAGGGAGATGCTGATGCCAGTGATAGTATGAATGATATTCTTGCTCAGGTAAGTTAGTGTTTTCATGTTTATTAACTTGATTTCCCTGATATGACAGGTAATTTTTTTTTTTTTAAATTTGTTTTCTTGTGTTTTGCGATATCTGATGTTTGTTTCAATTTTTCTAACTATATTAATAGAGATCATTAACTTTTTAGATACTAATTACTGATACACTTTCTGTAGTCAACTCTTTGTATTTCAGATGGAATGAATTTCTTCTGTTTTTCTCTATTGGGCAGACAACTCTTAGATACGAAATGATCTGCTATTTTATTTATTCTTTTGGATTCTCTAGAAGTATGTTTTCATAACTATCAAAAGATAGTGCTACTTAGCGTTTTCCTTGTTGATATGAATTCAAGAGACATTGCAAGAATGCAAGGGACGAGAGTAATGAACTCTATCCTTAGAAAGATATAGCATGAGATGAAGAGCATGTTTGGAAAAGCCAAACATGGTTTTATCCACGTATTTTGTAGGATGCAATTTACTAACAATTTATTATCCACGTATTCCGTTAGACCCACAACTCATAAGCACTACCATACAAGCATGAAGCTAAATTGTAATATATGGCAAAATAATTTTTCCCGAACCTGGTCTTAAAGAAACACCTTGTATATCATTAATCTCTCATCTAGAACTGTCTATTAAGGATGATTGGTGTCCATAGCAGTATAAATTCGGTGATTAACATTCAAATTCCGCGTATTCATTTCGGTATAAGGGATACTATTTTTATTGTAACCATTACTTAGCCCCTGTTTGAGCCCCATTTTGTTAAGAGAATGTATTCTGGAATAGTGATTTTTGGAGAATGTGTGGTTAAAAAAGAAAAAAACTTTTGATTTACATATAAAATTATTTTATGGGAGAAAGTGTGGTTGAAAATGAGTTTTGAAAAAATGGGGGCCAAACATATGCTTATTCTGTTTGCGTGATATGCTATATGCATTTTGCAGGTGGCAACCAAAACTGAGTCAAATAAAAATGCAGGGAATGCAATTCTATATGAATGTGTTTCAACAATCATGATCATTGAAGAGAGTGGTGGTTTAAGAGTGCTAGCTGTCAATATTTTGGGAAGATTTTTGTCCAGCCGTGATAACAATATCAGGTCACCTTCCTTGATTTGGCTTGAACACTTTCCTCAGTTGCAAGGGCATGTCTTTGTTTTGTTACATAATTAATCCTTGCAGTTCTTTCTCACTGTTTACTGTAGTTTTTGGAGTCATTACATTTGAATCATTAAAAATTCTGTAGCTACTATCTCATGCCTTTTCATCTTTTCGAGTTGAAATCTATTGTGTCAGATATGTTGCATTGAACATGCTGATGAAGGCTATTTCTCTAGACCGTCAAGCAGTGCAGAGGCATCTCACTACTATTTTGGAATGTGTAAAGGTACCACGTGACCATATCTATTTCTTCCATCCCTGATATTAGAAAGATTCTTATTATTTGTATAGTGTATCTTGTTTAATAGTCCATTTTTGGCATCTTTGAAGTCATAGATTTCTGAGCTGTTAGAATTTTGTGGCCTTTGATGGAGGGAAAAATAAGGGTGTTGGGTAAATTAGATCTTGGTTGAAAATTGCTTTTAAAATTATTTTTAATATAAACTTTTAAGTGAGGGATCAAGTGTGATTTTTGTCCCTTTGACGGCATCACTGGTGTTTTGTGCTCCTATATATAGTTCATTGTCAGATTGTTCCGGCAACTTAATGGGGTTCATGGTTCCTAACCTTTGCTGCAATAGTCTTGAATTTGGGCCTTCTAGATCTAAGTTCTCTGAAGAAAAATGAATAATAATTTAGTTGTGCTGTAGTTTAAATGCTTGCAGTTGCATATAAATAAAGACTAGCAGTTTTTTTGAATAGCTTTTTTCTAAATTTGACAACGATCAGCATTACAACTCAACTCCGTAACCAAGGATCATTCTTGTTGAATCAATAAAATGCTATTTAAGTTTCTCTTGGTTTAGGTAAGACGTTTGATTTGAATGCCATTTTTGTGTGTTTCTCTCACCCTTTTCCCCGTGGTAACATCTTTATATTAGTGAATAAATCTGCAGTAGCATCTTAGAAATTCATGACTGTTATTTTGTTGTTAGGATTCAGATACTTCTATCCGGAAACGGGCCCTTGAGATTGTATATCTTTTGGTGAATGAAAGCAATGTGAAGTCTTTGGCAAAGGATCTAATTGACTATCTTGAGATAAGCGACCCAGATTTTAAGGGAGATCTCACTGCCAAAATTTGCTCCATTGTGGAGAAGTAAGTTGAATGGGTATTATGTGTAACAAGAATTTTTCAATACCTTGGTCCAAGAATTCCAGGGTAGTATTGCTTGTAGTATAATTGTGTTAGGTGTGTGATCTTGGATTGTCTGGCACATAAAATGCTCGACTGAGTGACTTGAATTAATTAAGGGTAGCTACCTCTGATGTACTGATACGGACACGTGCGTCTGACATGATATGCGATTTTTAAAAGAAATATTGACTAAACATATATAAAATTTGTTATAAAGAAAGAAAAATGACAATGACATAATGTTCGAGGAGTGTTGGTATTCGACACGTATCCGCCACGAACACGCTATCCTAGTAGAAGTGTTCGTGCAACACAGGTTTCTACACGCATTCTTCATCCTAAATGTTCCATGGGGTTTGATCACCCTTTCGTTTTATCTTTATCTTTTTTTCTTGTTTGCATACCCCTTGTATCAGTGATTAAATCTGTTGAGTGCAATATGATTAGTTGAGAATGACAAATTTTTTTTATCAAACTATTACTGTATATCTTCCAATTTACTTTGTGATTTACAGCCTGTCCTCTGCTTTGTGATGCAGATTTTCTCATGAGAAATTATGGTACATTGATCAGATGCTTAAAGTGCTACCCAAGGTATACATCATGTTTTCGGAGTTTCAAATGTGGTGTTTGTCAGCTGTAATTTTTAGGCATCTCTTGCTAAATGTTTAGATCTTTTTAAAGGCCAAAGACATTAATCATTTT
Organism: Fraxinus ornus; assembly: GCA_903798235.1. Taxonomy (NCBI): domain Eukaryota; kingdom Viridiplantae; phylum Streptophyta; class Magnoliopsida; order Lamiales; family Oleaceae; genus Fraxinus; species Fraxinus ornus. The sequence goes on along the minus strand of CAIGRF010308911.1, from coordinate 8,808 downwards.
TGTCACTTTAACGCAGTATCTATCTTGTCAATTTATGCTGCATTAAGCTTTAGAAAAGGAACAATTGTCTGCTTTATCATTTTTTTTTTTTTTTTTGTCAGGGCACTTTTGATCGAGACTTTGCCTTTTAAATTAGTAATATATAAAGAACATGAGCGGTTTTATGGGGGAGTTGGAAATGCAAGTGCAGTACTTCAGGAAGTCTATAACTTCATAACTGGAGGGAAGATTATTTTAAATATCTTAAAATCAATGAGATGATCATGTATCATGATGTAAAGGAGGAGATTATTCCTAGAAGATGATTACGAAGACATATACCTAAGTGCATGCATTCATTAAGTATCAAATGGTTAACCCTACCAAATCCTATAAGTATTCTTGGTTTAGGAGGATGTTGAATCTTTCTGATGGTTGTGTACATTTATTATTTCAGATTAATGATTCGAAATCTTTGTTTGACTTCAGTATATGCCTACACATGTTGTTATAAATTCTGTTTTCCTATTGCTCTTTTTATGTTCTTCTGGGCTAATTTTGGTACAAATGCTCATTCCCTCTTTTTTTTTTATTGATACTATTCACATTTTCATGAATATCTGTATATTTTCCATCAACCATATATATTGCACGCCCATTTATGTTCTCAGTCAGGATTTCTAGTTTGTTAAATGTTGTTGAACCGCTTGATCTAAAAGCTTAAATTTTTAGATAAGGCCAAATGTATATCATATAAATATTATCTTCAATACACCCCTTCACATGTAGGTGGTATTTATTTTTTCCTTCAAAGCCTAACACGTGTACAATTAATTCAAAGCGTAGCCGAAAGATTTGAACCAAAGACGTTTGCCTTCTTTGATACTATATTAAGACTTGGCTTTCCATGTTAAAATGTCACCTTGTTAAAAGGAGTGGCCTAAGCATTTATATGTTGGTTTATATTTTCATTTTTATTCTATGTGAGATTTATCAATTAACATGCACCAACAAGATGGTGACTTGTTTTTTAGTAAATCAATCTTGAAATCTATGTGCTCGCTTAAAGTTTTAATCGGATTGCATTGTTTGTCGGAGTTTAATGGGCTCCGATACCACATTAAATCACTTGATATAAGAGTTTAAGTTATTAAATAAGGACAGATGTATATCATATAAATATTATCTTCAACAAATGTTGGTCAAGTTGAGCTTGACCAGACTCGTGTTACCATTAGTTCTTGTTGAACGCAATGATCTCTCTTTCTCGTTGAATGACATGATTTTCTACTACATGTTGCAGGCTGGAAATTACGTGAAGGATGAAGTCTGGCATGCCCTTATCGTTGTGATTACCAATGCTTCAGACCTCCATGGATATACTGTTCGGTCTCTGTACAGAGAACTACAAACAGCAGGTGAACAGGTACCTTGTAGCTACACTAATATCCTAAATTGACTGCCTGCATCGGCTAAAGTTGTCTGATTTTGATTGTTTTTTTTGTTCGCTTTCATTTATCTACATCTTGAAATTCTGTTGTTTCCTCCAGCAAACTCTTGTTAGAGTTGCTGTTTGGTGCATTGGAGAATATGGTGAAATGCTGGTTGGTAACGCTGGAATGCTCAATCATGAGGATCCAATAACTGTGAGTTCATGCCTCTTAAAGTTCATCTGTTTTATTTCTGTCATTCCATGAGATATTCACATGACTTGGGTACACATATGCAGCAGTGGAGTTCTCATTGTTATGTTAATGTAAGTGCTGATATTAGTTGTTGCGAAACAACCAAATTCTCAGGCTAAAGAACCAATATAGAGCTTTAACTGCATAAGAAAATCACATTTGACGTGTCAAGTCAAAATATGAGGTTCTCTCTGTCCCTCATTGTTCTTGTGCTTTCTGCTTGCTACACACTTATAAATCAACATAGGTTGTGGATGAGGACACCCATGCCATTGGGCAGATTGATAATCTATCTTGCAAGTTATGAATTATCACATAACTCCATAACCATAATAAGTAATAACTAAGTTTCCAAGCCATAGCTGAATTATTTAGAGTAATAGTCAAATGTCAACATCATGGTTGTCATTGTCATCGTCATCCTCATTCCAACCCCCACCATGAATTTCGTGATCTTTTTGTGTTTCATTTTCATGATGAATCTTGATGAATATGTTATCTGGAGCAGGTAACAGAGTCCGATGCTGTGGATGTCGTAGAAACTGCCCTTAAACGCCATTCTTTAGATCTCACTACTTGGGCAATGTGTCTGATGGCTTTGTTAAAGCTGTCAAGTCGTTTCCCTTCCTGTTTGCAGTATGTTTTCATTGATTTTCTTTTCTTGCAAGTTGCAAATGTTGATGAACTCTCTTACATGGAGCATATTTATATTTCCGCTGGTCGTGCACTTGTGCAGTGGGCAATTACGAACTCAAGTTATATGTCTCTAACATACCTTGCATATGCTTTGCATCTTTGAGAATAGTTCTCTCCTCTACTTCTAATGTTTCTTTTGCTTATACCACTTAATTTCTTCTCAGTGGGTTGGTATTATGTAGTCGCGGTGCTTCAAGAAGGCAGTATCACTCTCTACTTTGTATTTGTCTCAAGCAGCTTCTAGCCATCACTTCCATCTGGATTGTTGTGCTTTTTATTGTGATCCGATTTTTATAATCTTAGCATCTGTATGGTTCCAGTTCTAGTTTTTGCTATAAAAAGTTGTATCTCTGGATTCTTGAACAGCTTCTAGCCATCCCTTCCATCAGGATTGCTATGCTACTTATTGGAAACCAATTTTCTTAATCTTAGCATCTGTAGGGTTCCAGTTCTAGTTTTTGCTATAAAAAGTTTTATCCCTGGATTCATGATTGTCTTTTCTGTGGTTGTTTCAGCTCATCATTGGAATAATGTGATTAAACCATCACGTGCTACTTCCTGACTGAAATATTGTACCACATTAAGTTTATTACAGAGTTTGTTTATGAAAGACTATTTTATTGTCTGTAATCCTCTAATTCCACTTGTCGCAGAGCATCCATTTTTATCTGAGTCCTCCTTTCTGTTGACAAACTAGTGATTTCTCTATCCTTTCTGAATGTCAAAAATATCACTTTTCCATAAAAAACCAGCTGCTCTTCCTGTTGTTTTTAATCCTATTCCTATTATCTTGTGGTAGAGAGGAACAGGTGTTGTGAATTCAATTTTTTCTTTCATGATTCTGTTTTTGGACCTGCATACATAATGTATTGTTGGTTTCTTTATTTCTTGTTTGTTTAAATTGGATATTGTTTTACTTTTATCTACCTTTGGTGAATGCAATGCTTATCGCTGACAATATCAGTGAGAAGACCTGCAATTTGATCCTTTTTTATTTTATTTCTATTATGTGACAACATGGTTGAATGTTTTCTTGACTCCTTGAATTGTTTAACTGAATCAGATGCAATTTAATACTAAACTTATTGCAGGAGGATAAATGATACTGTCATTCAGTACAAAGGAAGCCTTGTACTTGAACTGCAACAGAGAGCCGTCGAATTTAATTCTATTATTGAGAAGCATCAGAATATTAGGTTTGAAAAAAAAGCTTTGCGCTAAGCTTTTTAATTGCGCAGTTTGTATGTTATTTATATATGCTAAAATGCTGTTGGTTGCATTTGTTCAGGTCAGCATTGGTTGAGAGAATGCCGGTCCTTGATGAGGCAACCTACAGCGGAAGAAGGGCTGGTTCTATGCCAGCAGCTGTTTCAACTTCCCAAGGAGCTCCACTGAATCTTCCAAATGGAGTTGCTAAACCCACTGCTGCTCCTCTTGTTGATTTACTTGATCTGAGTTCAGACGATGTTCCCGCACCTAGCTCGTCTGGTGGAGATTTTCTTCAGGATCTTCTTGGTGTTGATCTATCGCCAGCTTCTTCACAACCAGGTTGATTTTGTTTATGCACTGATCTGAAATTATCGTCTTCGGTTGTTAACAACACAGCCGATATATGAACTTGTAGAGTTCGCTTTAGTCACCTAATCATTTTTTGGGTTCCAAAAACTTCTGTTTTGTTTTAGTTTAGGCACTACATCTGCCTCCATTTTTCAAAAGCAATAGAATTGCTGTTTGTATAACGGAAATGATGACGTGGCTTAAAGGTCTGTTAACTAATTGGTTTTGTCATCCAGATTGCCATAAATGCTTATTCTACTGAATTGTGCTTCCTAAATGCATAGGTTTTTGAAAGTATAAATGTTTATTGACAACAAAAATTAATGCTTCAATGGATTTTTAAAGCCACATTATCATTTCGGTCATGCGAGTTAGCAATTACATTACTTTTGAAAGACTGCTAGATGGATTACTTAAACTGAAACAAAAATGAAAGTTCAGTGACTAGTTTGTTACCAAAGTGGAACAACACTATGAATTCAGTGACTATTATCATGTCTATGCATCTCTGAGATAAAGGCCACAAAGGATTCTTATCTCATGTACTTTCTCTTACTTCTTTTAAAGGCTTGTACTTTCTCTGATTGATATCTGTTTGAATAATTTATGCATAAATAAAAAGTGGGATTCATATGTAAAGCACTTGGTTAATTCTCTCTTAGGACACATGCATCTTTGGTTGGTTTTGTAATATGGTAGAGAGTTTCTCTCTTGAATAGAAGAAAAACATTTAAATTTTTATCTTTCCCCAGTACAACATGCATATTTAAGCAAATTCTGTTATCATTTACAAAAATGCAGGAGGTAATCGTGCTCAAAAGAGCGGTACCGATGTCTTACTTGATCTTTTATCAATCGGAACACCTCTGGCCCAAAGTACATCCACGGCTGATATTTTATCATCCGTTCAAGATAACAAAAGTCCAGCAGATATATTAGACAAATTGGGCTCCCCTTCTGGTCCTCCTTCACAAGCCTCTCCTCCGGTTGGAAGTTCTCCTATGATAGATTTATTGGACGGATTTGGACCCATCTCATCAGCGCCTGGTATGTGTTCAACAGTCTATGTACCTAGTTGGCGTCATTATATTATTACTGAAGTACTCGTACCCTTGCTTTCAGTTGCAGAAAACAATGGCCCAACTTATCCATCACTCGTAGCATTTGAAAGCAGCTCCTTAAGAGTGATATTCAACTTCTCAAAGCAGCCTGGAAACCCGCAGACAATATATATTGAGGCTCAATTTGTGAACAAGTCACCTACTGCATACCCGAATTTTGTTTTCCAGGCAGCTGTCCCAAAGGTAACAACTGTAGTTTCTGTTTCATTTTGATGTTTGTGGAGGTGGAAGTTACAACAAAAACGTGATAACTATTCCCCAATTCATATTGTTTTCATTTTTTATGTTTACTGTTGTATACCATCTTAAGTAATCATTATTCAACTCGACATGTAAAATGTATCCTTATTGTGTTTGCCGTTCCTAATTTATCTGGAACTATGGCTAGTTATTATCATTGTGCAGCCTGCAAAGCTTTGGTATGCCATGTTTTCTTGTTTGAATTTTTTCTGTAACTATTGCGTCAGCCCTATTTACATCTTAGAAAAAAATTAAATACTTTCCCATTTTCTTCCCTTGTCTTTACACTTCCTTTCTCGCACTCGTAAGATTATTTTGTGCTTTCAATCCGCAGTTTCTTCAACTGCACTTGGATCCAGCTAGTAGTAATACTCTTCCTGCAAGTGGTAACGGATCAATCACACAGAAGCTTCGACTTACAAACAGCCAGCATGGAAAGGTATGTCGATTTGCAATTTTTTTGTTCTTGCAATTCATTTCACTTGATTTCATGTGTTGATTAATATATCCTGTTCGTAGTTCCTATAGTAAACTATATAAATTATGCTTCAGATAAGCTTACAACCCGTTGTGCCACCGTTTCCCCGGAGTATATTTTCATGGAAAAAAAAAAGAAACTTTGCGAACATTTGAACTTGTTCTTACTCTATGAGCATGTTTGGCTACACTTAAGACCTTTTTTTTTTTCCAAACATGTTAGGATATGTTAATTTTTTCTTAAAAATGTAAACAAGTTACTTATTTTTTAAAATAACTCTTTCCTTGCGTTCCAAATAAGTAACTTATTTCCATCTTTGGCGAATAAAGAATATTTATTTTTTAGCTTATTTACTTATAAGTGAACTTTTTAATGTTATCCAAACATGCTCGCACCTAAGAGGCATGAATTAGAGTACTTGCAGTTTTTGCTTAATCTGTTACCTGATTGCTTGCTTGTTAAAGACTAAACATTAATTCCTCCACTTTCAGAAATCCCTTGTAATGCGCATACGGATAGGTTATAAAATAAATGACAAAGATGTTCTCGAAGAAGGACAAGTCAATAACTTCCCTCGTGATTTGTGAGATCGAAGGGTCCCTTACAATGTACGAGCTCTTTTCAAGACGGAGAAACATTTGCTGTCTGTTTGTAATTTCAGGCGCAATTTCATTTTCTTGTTTCGTCGACTTGTGGCAGTTGGGATTTCCAGTAGTGTTGGTAAAACGCAGGATTAACCCTTTTTTTCCTTTCTCCCTTAAAAGGGTGGTTGAATGTACATTTTGATGAGAGAAATTCATGAAAGTGATTGTGGAATCAAATTTTGCCTTTGAAGCACATATATAGAATGAGCTTGTGTCAAAACTTCCATTGTTGGGAACATTTTGGTCTTTGATTTTATAAGCTTCATTGGTTCTAGATTTTGATGTATTTGAAAATATATATATAAATAAGAAGAATTTAAAAATTATTATTCATACAATCTAATATTATTCGCATATTAAGTCCATTTGTTTGCTTAATTGAAAAGGCAATTATGAGCATGTTTGGTTATACTAAATTATTATTTAAGTCGGTCAAACATATTTTTATACATACATGTCGTATCTATAATTCACTATTTGTTTGTTATTCATATATTTCGTAGGACTAATAGTTCATAAGCGCTTAAAGTAATTACTAAACAAATTTTATTGTGCTTAGTACTTTTTGATGATTTTTCTCCCTCGGTGAAATTGGGTGGATCTTTACTTTGATAACCATATAAAATATTGGAAAATTGGCACAGGAGGTCCCAACTGGATAGAAAGGACGTGGCATGTTTGATGTGATATATTGTATAAAATTAACAAAAAAGTCATTCTACCAAAATAGAGTTCACCAGAATTGCACCAAAAATTTCACATGAAGGTGGGTCTCACTCGTGAATAACATATTGCAAAAAATAACGGGCTCCACTTACTGTCTTTTTTGGTGTGATTTTGCAGTGTACAGTTTTCGTACACCCAACAATATTGTAAAATTAAAAAGATGCTACTTGTACACCCCTCACAATAGGGTTGGGGCTCACTTTTTTTTGGAAGCTGGCTCCTCCCTCACAATAGGGTTGGGGCCCACTTTTTTTTGGAAGCGGGCCCCTCCTATTGTGAGGGAGATGTACAAGTAGACAAATTCAAAATTAAGGGTGTGTTTGAGACACATTATTTTGAAAAAATGTATTTTGGAATAGTAGATTAATGGATAATGTGTGGATGAAAAAAATAAAAAGTCATTGATGTGATAAAAAATATTATTTTATTGAAAATGTGTGGTTGAAAATGAGTAGAAGAATGAAAATGAGAAAAAAAAATGTGTACCAAATAGGGGCTAAACAGATTAAGCAATCTACTTATCTACACGATCACAATTCGGTTCATGTGGACCCTCTTTGACAGTAAATAAATATTAAGAGGGAAATTCAAGAAGTACGTGTAAAGCGTGAAATTTTATGTGAATTAAATATGAAATTATTAATCAGTATGTAAGGACTTAAGTTCTTAACAAGATTTAGATAACCCCCTGTTTGATAGATTTAAAATTTAGATTTTAATCTAAATTAAAGTTAGTAATTAATTTCAACTACATATTTAAACATTATTTGATCCTCATTAAAAAAAATTTAAATTTTTGTCTTTCATAATTTTAACCACACATTCTCCAAATAAATTAATATTACACACAAATTTAAAACTTTTCATTATTTTTCAACAACACATTCTCACATCAATCACTATTCCGAAATTTATAAATTCTCCAAAATGGGGACCAAACATAACTTAATGAGACTCATAACTTTCAATTGCACATCTTGTCAATTTTTATCAAAATTTATTAAAAAAATAATATTAATCCCTACCAAACCAAATAGGTGCTTAGTTCTTCAGGGAAATGCTGGGTGTACATGGTAGAACCCCTACCGACAACTCGCAAAGGAGGGGAGGGGTGGGATAATTTTTTTTTTACTTTTTTATGGAGGTGGGTCCTGTCCACCTAAGGGTGTAGGAGGTTCTATACCCAGCATTTCCTTATTGTTGAACACACCACTATTTTGAGGGAGGAAGTGAAGTTTAAATAATTATTAAAGCCTTTCACGTGCATGAAAAGACATTATATACTGTAAAAAAACAAAAAACCTTAAAACAGATATTTGTACCCTTCTGCTTAGATTATGGATTTAAGTCAGAAATTCAAGTCATCACTCAATTATGTTAACAATGTGCAAGGCCCACTCCACTCCGAGATCTAAATGAACATTTGAACTGTCTTGATTTTGCTTTTGTCAGTTCACAGTCTGTCCTATTTTTGGCAACATGTGACATGAATACACTTGTCACATCCAAGTAATTATTTCTCATTGAAGTTTATTCATTATTTTTAAATTAATTTTTAATCATATATTTTTTCAATAAAATAATTTTACACATAAATTCAATTTTTTTCTACTTTTTAACCACACATTCTTAAAAAAAATCATTATTATGAAATTTATTCTTTTAAAAAAAAAAGACTCAAA
>CAIGRF010308860.1:0-35394 GCA_903798235.1 Fraxinus ornus | reverse complement strand
ACTTAATAGAAATAATTGAACTCAAAAACTCCATAATGATAGTTGAAGTCACAATACATTGTTCATAAAAAAATAGAAATAACAAGTCACAATTATAATCACATTTTCCCAATTTTGGCATCATCAAAAAAGAATGGGGACAATGAAGCTAGAAGAAATTCCTCCTTAATTAAGGCATAGGTGCAAGTTAGGAAAAACAAGTAAAAGTAATCATAGGTGATGATATGAAAAATAAAACATGAGTTCAAAAACGAAAATAGAACTTAGAGATAATGTTTAATCTTCCGCCGGTGGAGGAGGTCCTCAAAGATAAATGGAATATATGTGTGCAAAGAAAGCCTCTTGAGATAAACTCATTTGCTCTATTCGGTTATCAAGCACATGGATGGTAGTAGTAAGAGAATCAATCTGGCCTTGTAGGATGTTGAATTGATCTTCGGACATATATGGGTCGGGGGTCGGTGCTACTTGTAGAGTAGGATCCCTATGTTGTGTTCGAGGATCACCATCACCGTCACCACCACCATCACCATCACCATCACCACCATTACCATCCATTACTTCTTCCGCCTTTTCTAAAGTGAATGGTGAAGTAGTAGGCCCCGAGTTATTGTCGAAGCCTTGAATGACACACATATTACCCATTATCTTTAACGATTTTCATGAGTTTAAGGGTGTTGAGGTTAATGACATCGGTATGTTTGGCTTAAGAAAAGGCTCATCATCTAATGACACATTGAAATGTTGTAAGGTAAGCCTAGGACTCTAGGAGACTTATGGATCTGTTGAATGTGCTTCAAGAAGAGGTAGGTGAAGTCTAATTGACGACCAACAAGAAATGAGTCAAGAATGAACAAGTCAATGTGATGAACCTCTTCAAAATGTTCACTCCGAGGGACTATAATATGAGCAATAGCACGATGAAGAATTTTGCATGGTATAGTAAGGTGATTTAGGTTTAGGGTCATTGTGGTGGTTAGTGGTCGATTGATGACTCGACAGCAAACTTTGAGTTCGTTATATCCCTTAAACCTAACGGAAAATGATGAATGTAAGCAAGGTTTTCACATTCCTCTAACCCAAGTATTTCTCGAATGGTATCCCTATCGAGAGTAATTCGTTTCTCTTTAATAGTGCAAGTGACATGGAGTGAATAAAATGAGAGATTTCAGTAAAATTCACGATTTAAATTAGGATAAACATTTTCCAAGATAGTGACCACATTTGTCCACCCAATATTCTCAAAGCATTCCTCTAATCTAAATGAAGGAGCTTTGGTAGAGAATTCAAAGAAGTTAGAATGGGACAATCGGTGAAATGGTCGGGCATGGGTGTATCAACTTCAACATTAGACGAGCTTGCTTACCCTTTCTTCGATTTCTTCCTTGGAGGCATGGTCGTTTTCGGAATTTTCGAATGTTAGAGAGAGTCACCTTTTATATTTCAAAATTTTGTTGAGAAAAATTAGTGAAAAATGATGGGAAATGAGTTGGTAACAAATTTTTGAAGTGGATTAATACTTAAATACAATTTGTAATGAGTTTTGAAAGGAAATTAAGAATTTTGAGTGTTGAACTCAAAAATCCAAATCTTGAATTTTCTTGATGAAAAATGGAAGAAAAACTTTAGATTTGATGAGAAAGTGTGATGAATGTGATAGATTTGGTGAGAAATTGAAGTGATTTTGTGTGGAAGATGAAAATTGTAGGATTTGAAGAGAGAGAGAGAGGAGAAAAATCACGACTAGGGCTCAAAAATGGTGAATTTGGGGCTGAAGATCTGTTTATTTTAAAAACTACGTGGATTCAACCATTTTCGGTTGACCAAACCGAAAATTCCGGAGAATTTCAGCTGATGGAGGTTCGGTCGACCGAAATTTACGAAGGTCGATCGAAATTCTGCCAAACAAAAATATTTTGAGCGCCTCAGTTTGTTTCGGTAGATCAGGTTCAATCGACCGAAATGATGAAATTGGTCAACGGAAAGATATTAAAATGGTTGACCGAAACAATAAATAGAATGCAATTTTCGATTTTAAACAATTTTAATCACAAATTTCGGATTCATCGATAATACCTAAGCATCTACGAATGTAAGAAAATCTATCAAAAGCTAGAGGTTTGGTAAGAATGTCGGCCAATTATTTATCGGTACTAATAAATTCCAAATAAATATCAACTTTTTGCACATGATCTCTAAGAAAATGATGTCGAATTTCGATATGTTTTGTTCGAGAGTGCAAGATGGGACTTTTTGACAAATTTATATCAAATATTAAGTGATAATCAATAAGAGTTTGTTTCATCTATAAAACTTCAGCACAACAACTAGCGGCTGATATGTATTCGGCTTTGACGATTGATAGTGCAACGGAATTTTGTTTATTGCTAAACCATGACACAAGGGCAAAGCTTAGAAAGTGACAAGTTTCGCTTGTGCTTTTTCGATCAATGGTACAATCCGCCCAATCGGCATCCGAATAGCTAATAAGGTCAATGTGTGTGCCTTTTGGATACCAAAGGCCTAATGTTCTAGTACCACATAAATATCTAACGATTCGTTTTAAGGCACTTAGATGTGATTCTTTAAGAATGGATTGAAATCTAGCACATAAGCAAACACTAAACATGATATCGGGTCTACTAGCGGTTAAGTAAAGAAGAGATCTGATCATACCTCGATGTTGTGTTATGTCAATTGAAGTACCATTCTCGTCTTTATCCAATTTGATTGATGCACTCATTGGAGTATTCATCGGTTTCAAGTCTTCAAAATTGAATTTCTTGAGCATGTCTATAATGTATTTTGTTTGGTTAATGAAGATGTCTTCATTAGTTTGTTTGATTTGAAGTCCAAGAAAGACCTTTTGTTCTCCCATCATGCTCATTTCGAATTCCTTACTCATATATTTTGAAAACTCTTTACAAAGGGAAATATTAGTTGCACCAAAGATGATATCATCAATGTAAATTTGTACAACAATCATGTCATCCTTTTTGGTTTTGATAAAGAGTGTAGTATTCACATTTTCCATTTGAAAATCATTTGAGATAAGAAATTTACTCAATCTTTCATACCAACATCTAAGAGCTTGTTTCAAATCATATAGAACTTTTCTTAGTCTAAATACTTTTTTCGAAAATTTGTGATTTTTGAAACCGAGAAGTTGTTCGACATAAACCTGTTCTTGAATGAAACTGTTTAAAAATGCACTTTTTACATCCATTTGATAGAGAGTAAAACCTTTATAACAAGCCAAAGCTAGAAGCATGTGAATAGACTCTAATCTAGCAACCGGTGCAAAGGTTTCTTTGAAGTCTATACCTTCTTCTTGATTGTAAAATTGGGCCACTAATCTAGCCTTGTTACGCACAACAATACCATTTTCATCTCGTTTATTTTGGAAAACCCATTTTGTACCAATAATGGCTTGATTATTTGGTCCATCAACCAAATCCCAAACATGATTCCTTTCAAATTGATTTAATTCTTCTTGCTTTCGAGAATTCAAAACTCATCATATTCAGTTTCTTTGAAATTCTTTGGTTTAATTTGAGAAATGAAGCACAATTATTTAAAAATCTTTTGGTAGAGTTTCTAGTACTTACACCTTTGGAAGGATCACCGATGATGAGCTCATTTGGATGTGAGGGAACAAACTTTCATTCAATGGAAAGTGTTGGATCATCTTGATTTTTGGAAGTTTCTTCTTCTCCTTGTTGAGGAATTTGTTCTTCCAAGTCTTTGTCTTCAACTTTTTTAGGATCTTCCTTGTTTTGATCTTGAATGTTCATTTGCTCAAAAGGGGTTTCCAAACCTACATAAATATATTTTTCTTGATCAAGAGAATTAGTCTCATCAAAAGTAACATGCATGAATTCTTCCACTACTAAAGTCCTTTTGTTGAAAACTCTATAAACTTTGTTAGTATGTGAATATCCAAGGAAGATTCCAACATCGGATTTTGAATCAATTTTTTTCAAATTTCTTTTGTATTAAGTATAAAACATTTGCAACCAAAAACTTTAAAATAACTAATTTTGGGAATTCTATTTTTCCAAAGCTCATATGGAGTTTTGGTGTTCTTTCGACTTACTAAAACTCTATTCATGATGTAGCAAGAGGTATTAATGGCTTCAGTCCAAAAATATTTGGGTAAATTGTTTTCATTTAACATGGTCCTAGCCATTTCTTGCAATGTACAATTCTTTCATTCTACTACACCATTTTGTTGAGGAGTTCTTGGAGCCGAAAAATAATGTTCATATCCATTTTTTTACAAAAATTATCAAAAGCAATATTATCAAAAATTTTCACCATTGTCACTTCTAATGGTTGTGATAGAATATATTTTTTCATTTTGAACCTTTTTACAAAAGTGTTTAAATACTTTTAAAATTTCATTTTTCAAGTTCAAAAACAAAAACCAAGTGAATCTTGAGAAGTCATCAACGATAACAATTGCACAGTACTTGCCACTTAAACTTGCGGTTTTAGAAGGTCCAAAAAGATCCATGTAAAGAAGTTGTAAAGGTTTTGTAGTTGAAGAGAATTGCTTGGTTTTGAAAGAGCTTTTTGTTTGTTTTCCAAATTGACAAGCATCACAAATTTTGTCATTTTCAAATTTAAAATTTGGTAGACCTTTAACAATTTTTTTTTTTAGATTTTTGAAATTAGGTCCATACTAACATGACCTAATCTTCTATACCATAACCGAGTATCATCTTCAAAACTTGACAAACATTTTAATTCCTTTTCAAATTCAATGTTGAAGACATAAACATATTTATATCGACTACCTATGAACAACACCTCTTTCGATGTACATCCTTAATAAAGTATTTCGTAGAATCAAATTTGATATGATAACCTTTATCACATAGTTGACTAATATTTAACAAGTTATGTTTGAGATTATCTATTAACAAAACATTTTCAATAGATGGAGATGAAAGGTTACCAATATTTTCAATGCCCATGATTTTTCCTTTGGCATTATCTCCAAATGTGACATGACCTCCATCTTTCTTTTTGAAATTTGACAATAATGTTTTATCTCCGATTATATGTTTTGAGCAACCACTATTCAAGAACTAATTACTCTTTATCTTTGAAGGAACTTACAAGACTTGATTCAAATTTTTGATCTTGGTACTCATTTAACTTTGGGTCCTTGATAGTTAGTGCTAGTGGACCCTTGAACCCACTTATTTCGTTGAAAGTGTAATTTCTTTTTGATTGAGCAACTAAAAGCAATATGTCCAAATTTGTTACAAAAACTACATGTGGTGTTAGAATTTTTGACAAACATATTTTCAAGAGATTTTTGTTTTAGAGAAAGTTTGTATCCAATGCCACCTCTATCAAAGATACATTTTTGTTTCCCAAGCATTAACTCAAAGTTTTTCTTTCTTTGTGTGAATTTGTACACAATGTTAGTTAAATCAAGTACTTTTTCTTTTAGGGAAACATCTTCTTTGATTAGGAATTTATGATCATCCTTTTCCTTCTCAAGATCATTTTGAGTTCCTAAAATCTTTTTGGTCTCATTTTTCAATAAAATATATTGCTTTTTGAAGAGAGTGTTTGAGAGCAAATTTTTCAAAAGCACCAATAATTTCATCATATGAAGTAGATAATTCATCATAAGAAGGAGTGTCATTTGTGTTTACCTCATCCTCCATGGCCATGAAGCACATGTTTGCAGCTTCGTCTTGACTTTCATCTTCTTCTTGCTCATCATCACTATCATTCCAAGTAACTTGTAGAGCTTTCTTTTTGAAGAATTTTCTCTTGTTCGAACATTCGGTTCTTTTGTGACTGAGTTTGTTACAATTATAGCATACAACCTTCTTGTTCTTTTCCTCACCTTTGTCTTCTTTCTTTTGGAATGGAAAACCTCTCCAATTTTTGACAAAAAGAACAAGATCATCAAGTTCCTCATCAGTATTATTTGAGTTTGAGGTTTCTTCATCATTTAATGATTTCAAAGCTATTTGCCTTCTAAGATAATCCTTCTTTTCTTCCTCTTTTGCTTTTCTTGATTTCTCCTTTATTTCGGCATGATTTAGCTCATAGGTCATCGAGGTTCCATGGAGTTATTCCAAATGATATGTGTTGATATCTTTGATGTTCTCTATCAACATCCTTAATGAGTCTCAATCTTCTGAGAGAGACCTAAGAATTTTCACAAATTCACCATTAGTAAATTTTCGATCAAACCTTTAAGACCATTAAGAATATCGGTGAATCGAGTAATCATGCTAGCAATGTGTTCATCTTGTTTCATAAAGAAGTTTTCAAAGTTTTTAAACAAGAAATTTATCTTAGTTTCTTTTACTTTATTTGTACCCATGTGCGTTATTTCTAATGCATGTCAAATCTCATATGCGAAATCACATGTGCTAATAAGATTAAATTCATTTATATTTAAAGCACAATAAAGAAGGTTTTTGACTTTTGCATTCAATGACAATTTTCTTTTATCATCCACATCATATTCTTCTCTAGGTTTTGAAATAATTTGATCCGGATTTTCATCAACTTTAATAACCTTAGTAAGCTTATGAGGACCAAATTCAATAACCTCCCAAACATTATAATCAATTGATTGAATATAAATCAGCATTCTAGTTTTTCAATAATTGTAATGTGTATCATCAAACAAAGGAGGACGATTTGTAGAATGACCTTCAATATTAAGATTAGCTATAACTAAAGATAGTGAAATCTTAAAAATGTGCACCTATACTCTGATACCAATTGATAACCCAAGAATAACTAACCAAAAGGGGGTGAGTTGGTTTTTGAAACTTTTTGACACTTAGTCTCAAAACAATTCAAAACACAAGATATAAATGTAAAGTATAATACTAGAATTAAATATGCAAGTTTGATAACTTAATGCAAGTATAGATATAGCACAATATAAATGACAATGTAAAGTAAAGTGCAATAATGTAAAGATAACAAATCAATTTAATGGGATTCGAAACACAATGTGTTCTACGTCCCCGTTGCCTCGCTCTCCGTCACGAGCACTGCCAAATTCACTATAAAGGTACCATACAAACAAAAAGTGCCAATCCTTAAGTGACTTACAAACAAGGAGCATTTATCCTTAAGTGANAACAATCGAGTTTTCACAAGACTCTCGAAACCACTAAAGTATAAATGATAGTTTTACAATTGAAAGAACTCTATTAACAAATGATATAATCAAGTCAAGTATTTAAAGAGTTAGGATAAAACTTCAATAGATAGCAAATAATAAAGCTCATGTATTTATGATGAATAATTGATAATGAAATAGTTTGTAATTTTGTATCAAAGTTTTCAAATCAATGATCTCTCTTAACAAATAGTGCAAGTTAAGTATGAAGAGAGATTTACACTTAAATCAAAATGTTGGCAAATAAAACTTCTACCAAGGATGAAGAATAGATGAGATTGTGAAAAGTTCTTTACAAAATAGAGTTCTTGATAAATTAGATGAAATATGTTTGATCGATCAAGAAACTCTTTGTAATAAATGAAGTAGAATGTAGAATCAAGTAAACTCAATAATTTTCAATAAATAAGCTCTCTAAATATCTCTTGTAAGTTGTTAAGAATTGAATGCAAGAAGAGATGGATATTTATAGAGCAAATGAGGCCCAACCATTCACTTTCGGTTGACCAATTTTTAGTTGACCGAAGTGTTAATATAGTCGTTGGGAAATCAAACCGTTGAAATTTCGGTTGATCATTTCTACACTTTCAATTGATAGAAAGTTGACTTTTCGGTTGATCGAAAGTTGAATTTCGGTTGATCGAAAGTTTGACCATTTTTTTATATTGTTTTTTCAAAACCTATTCATATTATGAATGAAAAGTATTTTTATGCAAGTGATGGATTATGAAAATAATTTGAGATTTATGCACTTGCTAAGAATCGATAAGTAAATACATTTAGATTTAAGTTCCGATAAACTACTTCTAAACTTTAATCTTGAAAGTTCTCTTCGAATCTCATTTGATTGCTTGTTTTTCAACAGATGACGATTTGAATGTTTGAGAAGATATATTCATGAAAAACTCAAGAAACAAAACTTGTTAGAGATATAAGTGTATTGTTTGTTATAATCAAAACAAGTGGAGCTATGAATCATATGTCAACAACATGGTATAACAAAATCAAACTTGTTTGTTTACCGTGAAACTATAATTCTTTCGTCAATATGGTCCGATCAATTATGAGATATGGATATGTGTCAATCTCAATTATCAATCATATATTTTATCCCACTGTTAAGTCAATGTAAGTTGAAAACTCATTTTCAACTTATAAGTTCACCTTGACCAATGATTTCATTATCAACTTAACTTGATAAAATATAGATCATAATCTCTTACTATCTAAAAGTGACGAATTCTCTATTGATCATTCACAACCTTCATATGATTTTTGACATACCCGAACGATGATATATTAGCGACCATTAGTAGAGCAACATCCAACATCACCAAAATATGACTGTCCTCATGGCCTTGAATTTTGCAATGAAGAGTTTGATAATTTTTGCAAAAATAATGGGATCCTTAGACATAGGACTATCACTTATACTCCACAACAGAATGGACTTGCAGAAAGAATGAATAAGACCTTGTTAGAAAAGGTCAGATGTATGCTAATAAGTTCAGGACTGCATCATATCTGATAAACAAGTGCCTTACTAAATTCTTAAAATTTAATACTCCTGATCATGTTTGGATGGCAACTATGGTTGTACTGCCTATGTACATCAAAATGAGGATAAACTAGAGTCCAGGTCTATTAAGGGTATTTTCTTAGGATATGGTGAAGGTGTTAACGGTTATACGGTTTGGTTAAAAACTTTAGGGGGTTATAAGGTCATTATTAGTAGGAATGTTATCTTTAACAAGTTAGATGTGTCCTGTATTAAAGGAAAATAGTATGTTACAACTGAAACTGATCAAAATAAAACAGTTTTAGAAACAGAAGTTTTCCAGACAGATTTAAATTCTGGGAATGATGATCAGTTTCAGGTGGAGCTTGATCAGGGATTAATTGATGAAGCTGAACCTATTTCTGAGGCAAAAACTGTTGATATACCTCTAGACCAACCTTAAAACCCTTTAGGTGATTATCATCTTACAAGAGATAGAGCTAGAAGAGAAGTAAGACTTCCATCTAGATATAATGACCCAGAATTTGTTACAACTTTAAATGTTCAGAACTTTCCAGATAATGAGTCTAACACATATGAAAGGGCCATTGGAGGAAAACATGTCAGCCTGTGGCTTGCTGCTATGAAGGATGAAATGAATTCATTAGTTATAAATAAGACATGGATCTTAGTAAACAAACATAAAGGGGAAAAGGTCATTGACTTTAAATGGATCTATAAAGTGAAAGAAGGTAACTCTAAAGGTGAGGATGTAAGATTTAAGGCCAGATTGGTTGCTAAGGGCTTTAACCAAGGAGATGGAATTGACTGCAATGAAATCTTTTCTCCTGTAGTCAAATATACTTCTATAAAAGTTTTACTTTCTATTGTTTCTCAATTTGATTTTGAATTAGAACAGTTGAATGTTAAAACTGCTTTTCTACATGGAAATTTGGATGAAAAAATTTACATGACTCAACCAAAGGTTTTGAACAAAAAGGTAAAGAGAACCTTGTATGTCTTTTACAAAAATCGCTTTATGGTTTGAAACAAGCCCCAAGGCAATGGTATATCAGGTTTTATGCTTTTATAAAGGGACTTGATTTTAATAGAAATGAATATGATCCATGCTTTTATTATAAGGGCAGTGGTGACCCTGATTCTTATTATCTTTTGCTTTATGTTGATGATATGTTACTTGATGGGTGTGATATAACTTAAATTAACATTGTTAAGCAAATATTGAAGCAGGAGTTTGAAATGAAAGACTTAGGAGAAGCTAAAAGGATTATAGGAATGGAAATTAGAAGAAATATGAGTAACCATAATCTGTTTCTCACTCAACAGTCTTATATTTCAAAGATTTTATGTAGATTTTCTATGGAAAATGCCAAGGATGTCACATTACCTCTGGGGAGTCATTTTAAATTTTCGATAGAATAATGCCCTAAAACTGAATTAGAAAAGAATAGGATGGAGAAGGTTCCTTATGCCAATGTTGTTAGGTCTGTCATGTATGTATGTTATGATATGCACCAGACCTGATCTTGCCTTTGCTATAAGTGTCTTGAGTAGATATATGAGCAATCCAGGTGAATATCATTGGGAAGCTATGAAATGGTTGTTAAAATACTTAAAAGGTACTTCTAATCTAAGGCTTATGTTTAGTAAAAGTAAAACTGTGATTAAACTTAAAGGTTTTGTTGCAACTAATTTTGCTGGTAACTGTGATAAAAGAAAATCAACTTCTACATATGTTTTTACTTTAAATGGTACCTGCATTAGCTGGGAATCTCATCTAAAAAATATTGTAGCATTATCTTCTACAGAGACTGAATATATTGCAGCCATTGATGTTGTAAAGGAAGGTATATGGTTGAAAAACTTACTGAATGAGATTGGTTTTTTTGAAAATAGTGCGGTTATATTTTTTGACAGTCAATCTGCAATACATTTAAGTAGAAATCATGTGTTTCATGATAGAACTAAACATATTGATGTTAAATTTCATTTTATAAGAGATGTCTTAGGAGAGGAAATCGTGAAAATTGATAAGATTTCAACTAAGTGTAATCCTGCAGACATTGGTACAAAAACTCTTCCTTTATACAAATTTAGGGATTGTTTGAATCTCCTAAATGTTGTTGCTGACTAGTGGATTTTACAGGTACAAAGAGCAAATGAAATTGAAGTAGAAGTTAACCTCCAATCTACTGTGAAACCCAAATTGTCAAGCAAGGTGAAGATTGTTAAGTTTTGATGCTTAACCAATTTGGGCCCAATGATGCAACCCAATACTGTAATCTGTTTCATGTCCTATGATACAACCCTTAATTAAATGAGATGCCCAGCCCAAACCAAAATGCAACCCTGCAGCCCAATACACTTATCTCAATGGCTGAGATTACAACACGTGGACAGGCTGTGACCGTTGGATGCTTCTGACTGTTTGTATTATTGGCTTAACTATTTCATTCGTCTGTATTTTTCGAAATTATTCTAGGGTTCTTTCTATTTTTTGCTCTCTTTGTTCTCACTGAAGACCTTTGGTTTTCACCTATAATCTTGGTTCCTAGATGTTCTTGGTGAGATCTAGTGTTGATTAAAGCTTGGGTTTGTGATACTGTTCTTAATGTAGGTAGTAACCTTTGGTTACTTTGTATAATCGTGTTTTGAGGGTATCTTTGAGAGAAAATTGAGTCTGAGGACATATCCTTTGTGAAGCTGTTGTATTGTAAATTTGTTCTTGATAAATTTGTTGGTTTCTAGTGGATTGGAGCGATAATCACTTCGATGAATGCTCAACGGGTGATTAGCCCTAATTTGGGTGAACATCCGAGTCTTAGGGTGAAAAATCTCTTGTGCTCATTCTTATTTTCTACATTACTTTGTGTTTTAGTATCTGTATAATACCAACATCTGGATTATATTCTGTCATAACACTCTCTATTCACTCAGGGAAAAATATATAAAAAATAGATGAAGTTAGGGTGTTTGTTCAAATGCTTTAATGTGGATGTTGATACTATTTTTTTAAATTTTTTTTTGCATCCTTTTCGTGTATTCTTGGAATATTATGTTTATGGAAACTATAAAAAGCATAATTTCATTTATGTTTCTCTGTCTTTTCTTTTAGCCGGCCCTTACGTAGCCATTGGATAACTAGTTGAGCTTAGCTGACTTTGATGCAGTTAAAGTTATTGGTAAGGGAAATGGTGGAATCGTGCGGTTGGTTCTCTAAAGGTACTTGAATCTAATAATTGAAACACTTAAAAACTATCTTGACATTTCTGTCCTTTTTTCAAAAATTTTGAAGAAAGCTACTTTGATGTGCTAGGGGGATTGTGCTGGACCGCTACCCCTTGATTGATGCTTAGAAATTTTTACAGGAGGAAGGGGACTAAATCTTGGCTCATCAACATGATGAAATTAGAGATTTTTTGGAAGTATGATCTTATCCCATCTAAGTAAATTATCCATCTAAATCAAGTAATATAGAAAAGGAAAATTAATTCTATCTTGAGCTTAAGAACAAACATTGTTGGCTAAAAGATGGCTACGCTGTGTTCAATAGAATTTTTGTGTCCACTTCCAAGGTAAAACTATGGATGGTATGTATATTTGGGTCATTTAAAAAGTTTAATGGAGAGAATGCTCCAAATAAAGAAAAAAATTATTATAAAAAAATTGGAAAAAAAATATTCAGGAAAAACATGTGCATGAAACCGAAGACACACAGAATGCCTTGATTATGTCCCAAATACCTGTTTAAGAAAAATTGACTTTTGATAAGAGATTGTTAGCCTAGTTAAGTCCTAGAGATTGAAGCAATCAAACTTAATGGAGAATCTTTATTTATTGAAATGTTGAACGGCAATTGGTGAAATTTTGCCAAACTAGAGAGGTGAGGATAGTAAAAAATAATAATAATATAAATGTAGTTTACACACTGAAAAAGAGTGAAAAGAATAAGTTTGGGGGTGTGTGAATCTTACGAGTGATGAAAGAACATATTTGACCATTGAGGGTCGGGAATTGAAACAACTTGTGAATTCATAATGCTATACTTAATTCTTCACACACACACGCGCGTCAATTTTACATTGGAAAAGTGAATTTTAATTCATGTATTGTGATTTTGAAGCTATGCATAGATTTGATAATATGATTTCAATCTTGAGATAAAAAGTTAGGTTAGCTAGCTAAATTTTATTGCTTTACTTGATTGATTGACCATCGATTAGGTAATTAGCATTGCTTGTTTGTTTGCTTGTTAAGTTTTAATTTTGTTTGAGGACAAGCAAAGATTCAAGTTTGGGGGTATTTGATAAGTGTATTTTGTGCATTTATTTGTATCATATTGCTTGGATTTTATGTCGTTAAATTATTAATTCTTACTTAACTTAGGTTAATTTTCTTTTGTTTTAGTTATGAACTCGTTCGAAGCATCTGGGAAAGAAAGAATGCTGGAATTTAATGAAATCTGCAATTTTGGGGATTAAAATCTACATTATAGAAATTGAAGGACTAAATTGAATTTATTTTAAAGATGGGATGACTTGGAGAAAAATAACGTTAATGAGCTTGCAATTGGAATAGGACTTCAATTATCATTGGCAATTCTAATTGTACTCCAATTCTGTGGCGGCTGAGGAATTCTAATTTTACTCCAATTAATTGGAAGCTGTAGTAGGGAATATATATATACACATGCAGCAGAAACGCAAGGAGGGGGTTCTGGGGGACTGAAATTAAATATATACTTACAGGACCCGCCGCAAGAAGGGGGAAGACTGGTTTATACATATATTCAGAAAAAGACGGCTACACCCCTGCAAAAAGAGACAGACTCGAAGCAGAAGTAAAAAACTACAGAAAGACAGAGGCTTCGTAGAGGGAAGAGAGAATTGAAACAGGAGAAAAGAGTGGATGCGGCGTAGCCAAAATTTAATCATGTTTGGTCAATTTTTGTTGATTTCTTTCCACTTTTTCGTGTTTTTATTCTTCCAACATGAAAACTAATTTTTATATTAGGGAAAACAATTTAATCGACTTGTGATCCTTTATTTCTATATTCAAGATTTATGTGGTTTATTTATATATGTGTTAGTTTTATTATGAATTTAATGCATTAAATTATCTGATCAATAATTTGATGATTATGTGAGTCTCTTACGAACAGAGATGTGAGTTTGAGATTTAGACCATATAATCGAATTCGATAAATTATCGTTTAATGGACCTTTAAGTATGATAAAAGTCATGAAAATTATTTTTCTTTTATGAACTATCTAAAACTAACAGAAAGTATAAAAAAATGGAAACAACGGATAATTGGAGAAACAAATATATGATGAATATTTGGGCATAACAATTTCATCTATTGATCACCTTTATTCTTAATTCAAGATTCATAACCTAACGTAGTATTCGATCGAATTTTTCTATTGTATTCNTCTAAAACTAACAGAAAGTATAAAAAATTGGAAACAACGGATAATTGGAGAAACAAATATATGATGAATATTTGGGCATAACAATTTCATCTATTGATCACCTTTATTCTTAATTCAAGATTCATAACCTAACGTAGTATTCGATCGAATTTTTCTATTGTATTCAATTTACCCCTCTCGAGTTCTCATTGAGCCTATTTAACTAATTCAATTACATATCTCTATGCGAATCAATTTTAGTTAAACAAAACACTGATTCTAAGATTTCATATTATGATCGCAATAATTAGTATATGTATCTCTATACCATGAATAATTGCTTAAGCATGAGTGAAAATATACTATCAAAGGTTAGAGCAAAATAACAAATAAGCTCTATGTAGCATTCAGAACAATAACTCGGTGAATACATAATAAGGTAGACAAAATTTAATGAGTGCGACATCAATGGATGCTGGCTGCTGGAATGAGGGGCACTTGGTGGCTGTCTTAGCATAGCTTAGGTTTTTTGTCTGAGAAAATTATATGACAATAAGCCAACTATCAGAAAAATGAAAGAACTTATTTGCTATCTGAGAGTGTAGGGAAGTAATGAAGTTATAGATCATGATTTCTCTAGGTAAAAAAACATCATGAATGAGATCCATAATCTTTGCATGGAAAGAATAATCTATTTTTTAATTCAAAATATTTACCATATTGTTTCACACTTTCACTTATGATGCAGTTAATGATACTTGTTGATAATCCTGGTGGATTCTTTCCTGCTATCAATCATTAACTATGGAATGGGGGTGTAATTCACGAGAATTCAACCCACTTAACGCACTAACATTACCTTAAAAATAACATTTGTCAGTACATTACGCAGGCAAGTGACTAGTAATAATCATAGAAAGATAATTATTAAAATAAAACATGATGACCAAAATTGAAAGCACTAAACAAAAATAATAAAAAATAAACGAAATTAAACATTCAAAATTATTTAATAAAAATATACTACATAAAAGTTAATTGAAAATTATCCTCCGATTATTAAAAT
Source organism: Fraxinus ornus (assembly GCA_903798235.1). NCBI lineage: Eukaryota > Viridiplantae > Streptophyta > Magnoliopsida > Lamiales > Oleaceae > Fraxinus > Fraxinus ornus. The sequence continues at coordinate 20,224 of CAIGRF010308860.1, read as the reverse complement.
TCTTCATTGAATCTTGCACTGTGTTCATCTAATTCCTCGTAATAACAGTATTTCACTTAGTAAATCAACTAGAAACGCAACATTCCTCGTAATATCATTTTTTTTCTTGAACATTGATCCATCTTCCTCAATTAAGAAAATCAACCATCGTAACTGTCGATATCCATATCCGAAAATTCTTTCGCATCACGGTAAAAAGGGCAAAAAGTATTTTGTCCCGAACGCAACTGCTGGCATTGAATTCAATGACACTAATTCATCTTTATCGAAAATTAACATTATTCTAATCCCAATGATGTAGGCGAAAGCGTAGAATTAATATAACTAACATTCTATCAAAATTTTGTTGATTCCAACAAATACTATAAAACAATTACCTTCTATTTTTGTTAATTCCTATAATAAAAATTTAGGCATAAAAACTCTTTTGTTCGTGCACTAATACAGAAATTTGAACTCTCGAGAATTTAAAAGGGGAAAAAAGTATCTAGTTCCAACCAAAACTTCTGACGTTGAATTCTACAAACACTAACTCATCTCTATGAGAACTAAACATTGCTCTAATACCAACTAATATAGGTGAAAGCATGATAATATAACAAACATTACTATCTAAAATTTGTTGATTCCAAACTAATACTGCATCACAATTACCTTCTATTTTTTGTTGATTCCTAATAATAATAAAAATCAAGGCTTAAAAAATTCTTTCACAAGTAATTTGAACTCGATGATTTTAAATATCAAATGTTGAAAATTTTAAGATATTGAAAAACTTCAAAGTCTGTAATATTTATTCAAAAAAAAATAATAATAATAACACTAATTGTCATCATGACTTACAACTCTCATCTTTCTATATATAAAAAGTGCATATTAAACGGAATATCTTTGTTTAACGGAAAAACTAATGGAATTTCTTGATTTAACGGAAAAACTAATGGAATTTCTTGTTTTAACGGAAAATCTTTTTCACCACCCCTTACTTTCAAAATTATAATTAAATAATAATAAAAATAAATTAGTTTTTGACAATTCCTTCAAACTAAAATATCTTGGAGCTAACTTATCCGAATCGACTTTTTTCTCGAGTCTGATTTATGTATCTAATTACGATTTATCTAACGAGACCAATATTCATATATTTATGATAACTCCATCAATATCTAAATATTTGACACAAATAAAATATAATTTGATAAATGTATCATTTAGTCCCTAACTTTCAAAATATTAAAATATAGTATATAAAAATTGAATTATATTTTATGAAAATTTTCGGGGTATTACATTCTCACTCCCTTAAAGTATTTTCGTCCTCGAAAATTTACCCGTCACTTACCAATACTAAGTCTAACACATGATATACATATATTATCGTAATACATATCATACTTTAGCGATAAAATGAATTGCATTATTACTTAAAAAAGAGTAAAGACTTAAGCCATGTAAGAAAGTTTTAAGTAAACTCATCTTCTTACCCTTAACATACCTTAAGGTCGTCGGATGGTGGTCGTTAAGTGCCAAAGACCTCTCAATTTCTTACATATTTAAGAATAAAACTTTACATAACATCTTTAAATTTTTATATATAAAGAAAAGCATTTAATTAGTCATAAACATCACGTAAGTTTACAATAAACACGTACGCATTTTATACACATAACACTTAAAATTAATAAACATCCTTTAAAACAACAATCACTCTTCACAATTAAAAATTAAAATATATACTTTAAAATAGCAATCACTGTTCACGGGTGAACAGTGACGTGCAAATATATATATATAATTTTTTTTTATAACACCACTTTTGATTTTAACATAAATAAAACTGAATCAAAGTTAATCTAATTGCATGCATACAGAACACAAAATAAGCATGTCCACTTAAAAATATACACAAGATCTTAAGGGAAAAAAAAAGAGAGAAATGAATTAGGTTTTATATTTGTGGTGTAACAATAATTTATTTAATTAAAAAATATATTAAAACTCTAATTATGTAATTTTACTTAAGGATATTCAAGTAAATAAGAAATTTGTGGTGTACTTAGTAAATTTTGTAGTGGTAATATAATTACCCTAAACGTAAATCTTTGCTTTCTTGTGATGAGCAAAGTACCGATAAAAGGAATGTTCTAAACAAAAAGGATAAAAATGATATTGATATTGATGTAATAAAAAGGATAAATATGCGAACACGTAGAGAACAATTGTAATAAAATATCTCTTACTTTAATTTTTTCGTCACTTTTTGAATGTTTGATTGTGCCCCCAACATAGAAAGTCTGCGTCCGCCCCTGCACACACATTCATTGTCCATCGGAAACAAGAGAGATAAAATGAATAGATACATCTATAGATGCATACGTATTTTTCTCCACTGAGTATTTATTTCAAGCACACAAGCAAAGTGATCTACAAAACGAGGAGGAATTTTGTGAAGGCAATGCAGTATTGATGGCCTAAACCTAGGGGAAGATTGAATTATTTTTATGGAGTAAAATAGCTCCAATTTTACTTATTTTTCTTATTATTATTTTTTTTTTTTTGAGGTAAATATTTGATTTATGGGATTTCCAAAAGCAGGGCTTTGAATTTTTTGGATAAGGCCTGCAGATTTGGTTAATCCGTCTTTGGTTATGTATTTTGTGATTTTATGGAAAAAAAAATATCCCTTTCTGAATGTATTTTCATTTGGGGGCATCTTTTTCTTGTCATTTGTTTTTAGAATATAGTATAATATTATTGTGCATAATATGAACTTTGAGTTTTCTGTTTGTGATTTTGGGTTGGAGATAACAGAGAGAAGCACTTTATTTAATTATTTATCAATTACATAAACATTACATCATTAATTATTTAATTAACCAAAAAAATTACATCTTTATTAATATTAAATTAATTCTTAAACAAAACTATTAAATATAAACTAAGCAAACGTGCATTACACGTTGCTTGCACCTAGTATTTAAAGAAATGACTAGAATCTAGTAATTAAAAAATCTAGATAATTATTAAAAATAAAAAAAATAATGACAAAAATTAAAAGCTCTAATATTCATAATTACTTCGAAATAAATGAAATTGAAATTAAAAAATATTTAATAAAAAAAACAAATTAAAAGCTCAATCTTCGTCATCAAGTTAAATGCAAGACAAACATTTTTAATGGAAACTAAAGAGAGGCAGGTTTTTTCAAAGACGCATTTCAAAAATCAAGTTTAAAGTTAATTCAAAAATCATGTCATAATCCACTTTTTAATAATAATAATAATATTATTATTAAACACGCTCACTCTATCTACCTTCGATTAGAGGTGTCAAGACGGACGGGCCGGCCAAACCTGTGAAAATCAGCTCGGATCGATCCAGGACCGCGAGCCGACCCGTGACCAGAGTGGACGATTCATGGGTCAATGAAGTGTGAACTGCGGGGTTGCACCTTCACAGGCTGTGGTTAACCGCGACCCGTGAAAAAAAAATTTAATATTATAGTTAAGTAGGTGTCAACCTGGTTGGGATGTACTTAAATTATAAATTATAGTAAAAGTAGGTACCAACATAATTGAGATGTACTTATACTATACATATTTGATAATAGTAATTAGAAATGCATTTAGTTGTTATTTGTTTAAGTTAANTTTGAATTCTATATAAATATTTCTTGGTATAAATATGAATTTATCATTTTATTCAATTCTTAGTTTATATTTTAAAAAAAAAAATATTTTTTGCTATAAATATGAAAAATTCTATATTTTTATAATTTTATTTATATAATCATACGGGCCAAATCCGAACAAATCGCGACTCGTGACCCGCATGGGCTCGACCCGGATGGATCAGCGGACGGGCCTGGGTAGTAGTCCAAAATTGTGGGCCGACCTAGAACCGGCCCGGAACCCGTAGCAGGTGGGCTTTTTTTTCACGCGGGTCGTTACCGGGTTTATATGTTGGCGGGCCGACCCGACTCGTACCACCCGGATTGACACCTCTACCTTCGATCCTATCTCTTCTATTTATCAATCTTTTTTCTCTCTCTATAAATACCACAATCTAGCAGAATCAATTGGGGGCTGTTGTACACAATTCGGCGGAATCTATCGACCCAGCTGCTTATTTGATAAAATGGAGTTCTTTTTTTCAATTTTCTTTTGGTGTTCCTTAAATGCATTCCCATTTACTTGAATTTTTGAGTTTTTCTGGGATAAATTTTGATGGAGTTTAGGAAAGATTTAGGATTTTCAAGTGCTAAATTCAAGTTGTTTCATTGTTCTTTTGGCTAATGGTATGAATTGTTCAACTGGTCTTGGGTAGACAAAGGCTATGTTTCAATTAATTTCTTAAAACTTTTTTGGGACTGTTGTTCCTATATTCCGCTCTTGCCTAAGAGGATCTCAAAGAAATTAAGATGTGAAATATTTGCTGGGCTTAAAGTTTGGCTCCATTGTTGATTAATTTCTGTACTGAATATTTTGAAGCTCTCTGTTTTTTTCTTTAAATGATTATTGGGTCTTAGTGGTTAAATTTACGTACGGTCACAAGTCATTGTGTATGGGTATAGATCAATATCCAAATGTCACAGATCAAATAGAACTGATCTTGGACCACTGATTTATATTCACAGGTTATAGATCACAAGTCACATGTTATATTTTATAGGTCACATATCAATGTTAATAGACCATAAATCAATATTATCTGGTCACAAATCAGATATCACATGTCTTTGTGTCCTAATAACAAGTTACATATTCAAGTTCACAAGTCATAGTTCATATGTTATAGGTTGCATGTTACAATTCACATGTCAAGTGTCAAATTGCATAAGTAACATATCAATGTCCATAGGTCATAGATCCAAGCGAATTAGTCACATGCTATTGGATCAATATCGCAGGTAACAGTTTACATATTACATGTAACAATTCACATGTCATAGTGCATAGATCATAGATCACAAATCCAAAAGTACTGGTCACAAGCCATTTGATCAATATCACAGGTAACATTTTATAGGTCACGTATCACATAGAACTAGTCACATGCCATTGGATCAATATCGCAGATAACAAGGGATATTTTCAATTTCCGTCACAGCAACTCATAGTTTACATGCCAATGAATCTTTTCAATACCACAATTTATCGACAACAATGGAGTTTTTGAATTTTCGTCGCAGCAACTCCCGATTTGAGCTTCAACACCATTTGGTAAATTCAAAAATAGGAAGATATAGCACCAATATAATATTAGCCACCACTAATTGTAACTTCGAAACCCTTTAGATCTACTTTGGGGTTATCACCATTTTCAATTTGCCCCTTCTATTATCACATTTATTTGAGTTCTCTACCTTCAAAGATTCTAGTATATTGTGACGATAACTTTCAATTTGTGATTTCAAAAGTCTGATTATTTTCAATCAGTCAAATTTCGATGGTAGTAATTGAGAATATGATATATCTCTATGAAATTTCTCTTTTGTTCGACGGTGGTCACGATTTATTCTTTTGGAGTGTCCTATTTGGAATGATATTGAATGCTTGATTTTAGAATATATATTTAATAGAGAAATTTATATATATCACCTGACTTTTAAAATATTAAACATTCTTTTTTTAAAATTGAAATGTTGTACTGTGTACAGTTGAGACATGATATTAATATATGTATTATTCCCAAATTTTTATACTTGAAGTTTGCAAAAGTGTACTGCATTATCTATCTAGAGGAAATTACAAAAAACCAGAATTTTAAAGTTTCAATTTCAAATTTCATATATAAACTTTATTTATACAAAAATCAGATATTAATTCATCTATTTCATCTATCTTTTCTCTCTAAATCATAATTACCCAAACATAAACTATATATATATATATATATATATATATATATATAAACATTCGGCAGGAAAGAGGAAGACAAAGAAGACTGTTTGAGAAGCAGCCAGAGGTGGCGAAGTAGAGTCGACGGAAGCTGCCAAGCATTCTGATTTTTGGATCTGATTTGAGAGAAATTGCCCACAACCGACAGTGTTCTAGTAGTGGCGATGGCGATTTTGTTGATTTTTGGGCGGTGATGACCGTGGTTTTGGCGATGGCATTGGTGGTGCGTTTCTGTTGGTGGTGGAGGTCATTGTTGGTGGTGGTGGTGGTGCGACGATTGTGGGTGGTACAGTGGTGGAGGTGGTTGTATTAGTGTTGGTGGTACAGTGGTTGTATTAGTTGTGGTGGTGGTGGTGGTGCGGTGGTTGTGGGTAGGTAATGGTGGTCGCGGTGATGTCTGTATTTTTAGATGATTGTTTGTTGTCTAGAGGTGGTGGTGGTGGTGGTTCCGACGACGGGGTTCAGTTGCCATGTTGTTGGTGCCAGTGGTGAGGTGATGATCACAAGTGTTGGTGGTTGTCACAAATTATTTGATCGTTTGTGATCATTAAATTCATTAATTTGTGACCGATAAACAATATTTGACCAATGAAAAATATAAATTGTGACCAATAAATAATGTGTTACCTAAAAAATTGTTAATTTGTGATCGATAATTTGACAATTTGTGACTCTCTACTAAGTTGTGACTTATAATATTTGTGATTTGCGACCGATGAATAAGCTGTGAAATATAAATTTTTTTATTTGTGACTGATTAACAAATTGTGAGTTATAAAATTTCTAAATTGTGACCGCAAAATAATTTGTAACCTATAAAATTTCTGATTTGGATGTTTCAATTTTTTATTTATGATCGATGAACAAATTGTCGCCTATAAAATTTTTGAGTTGTGACCGTAAAATAATTTGTGACATGTAAAATTTGTAATTTGTAACCAATTATATAGAATTTGTGAACGAATTATATGGAATTGTAACCTTAATATATTTAATTAATAAATATAGGTTTAATTAATTAATTTATAAATAAAATTTTAAAACATTTGAGATTTGAATTTTGAATTTTTAAACCTTATCTCTTAAATTTGAAATGGGTGAAATTTAATCTCTTAGTTATGAAATTCCCCCATCTATCTACTTGCCACAAAAGCCTAATGAGTCTGATTTGGGCTTATAACCCATTAAAACTGGAGGCGCAAAACCCGTACATCTCCGAGTTATGCTATACTGAGGGTATGGAATTCAAATCTAGAACTCGTGCATCCCTCACTTTCAAATCACTGAGAACGTCCTTAACTTTTATTTTTTTATATTTTCACCTTTTATAGCCAATAAATCATTCCATCTACTTATCGTCAATTGCTCCATTAATTCAATATAAAAGGTAGAGTAGTTAGCACAAAACGTCCATATCTTTCAATATTATTGTGCAAACCATCCATATTTTTCAATTTTTTGTATTTTCACCCTTATTTCTACTTTTCGTTGCCAAAAAGGTCATTCCATCCACTTATATTCAGTCGCTCCATTAATTCCATACAAAAAACCAACTTTCTTTTCAAACACCAAGGCTAAAATAGTCTTATCCCAGTTAACCTCTTCTTCCCCTCTTAAAAATAGTTATTCCATAAATAATAGTAACATGAATATGAAAAATGGAGTAAAAAAACATTATATTTTACAACAATGGCTACTATAATAGTAGATTACTAATAAAATTTAGAGAGGTATGCTGCTGGAGAATTTGGATGACTGTATATCCGTCTTGAAGCATTGAATGATGGTTTTATTAAGGGCTGCAGAAGGGTGATTGGTTTAAATGAAATACAATATTTTTTACGCTGGTTTTCTTTATTTAATGTAATAATTTTATAAATTATTTTCATATTCACATTACTATTACTTATGGAATAACTAGTTTGAAGGCAGGACAAAGGAGTTAAATGGGCTTAAACTATTTCACCTTTGGTGTGTGAAAGAAAATTAGCTTTTTGTATTTAATTAACGAAGCAGCTGAAGGTAAGTGGATGGAATGACGTTTTTGGCAATGAAATGTGAAAATGTCAAAAATTAAAAGGTGATGACATTTTGCACAATAAAAATTAAAGGTATGGACGTTTTACGCTAATTACTCTGGCTTTTATATTGAATTAACAGATCAACTAACGGCAAGTGGATTGAAGGAAGTTTTTGGAAATGAAATGTGAAAATAAAGGTAAATTTTTTTTTAAAAAATGAAAGGTAAATATTGAAAGATAAGAACGTTTTGTGCTAATTACCTTGACTTTTTATATTGAATTAACGAAGCAACTAGCGTAAGTAGATGGAATGACGTTTTTAACAACGAAATGTAGCGTTAGGAAAAATGAGTTTTTTGGCTGACTTGGGCATAGGGCTGTAAGCAAAAATTGTCAAATCGGAAAATCGAACCGAAATCGCATTTTAGAAACCGTTGGTTTGGTGCCACGTGGACCCGTCAACGAAACGGTTTTGAATCAAACCAAACTGGTCAAAAACGATTTGGTTTAGATTTGAGAATTTTAATTGCGGTTTAAAACCAAACCGGACCGACGAAAAAATATATAAAAATAAAAAAAATAAAAAAAATGGATTTTTTTGAAAATTCATCTAAATATGCAAAATTCAATAGTCTTGTCATTTGTGTGTATTTTGTCAATTTATAATTTTCTATTACATATATATTATTATTACCAAATAATCCTAATTTATATCTAATAATCTCAAGACTAACATAATCTATCAAAAATCATTTTCCTCTTTAGAATTCAAATTTCTACAGTTGCTTCTGAGTCTGCATTCTCAAATGGAGGTCAGATACTCGATTCCTTTAGGAGTTTATTAGATGCATGGATGATTGAGGCTTGTACATGCAGAAAGAATTGGTTTCAAATTAAGAATGAACCTATAATGCTGCACCAATTTTTAGATGAAGTGGAAGCATTTGATGATTCAATGAAAGTTGTGGCAAGTGATTTATATTTTCTATTACCATATTTTTAAAGATTCTCTTATTTATCTAGTATCTAATACTATGATGATATAACGAATGCATTTGTTTGACAATGGAGACTATGAATCACATGCGACAACAATTGGTATTTGTATATATGCGAGAAACTGAATTCGTAACAATATACAATGGTAAGCTTGTGTAATTGTTATATTTAGATATTATAAACAATTAATTTATTATTATGGTTGGTTATTCTCTCTGTTTAATCAGTAGTTTTGTTTTTCAGATATGATGATTACGATGTCTTGTTGAACATCATTATATTTTTTGGGTTTTATATTTAGTTTAGTAGACTTGTATTGTAACGTTATCGTAACGTCTTAACCTAAAATGGCAAACAAAAGCTATATTTTAGTTTATTGTGATTTCACTTTGATTTAGTTGGTATTAAAATTTGTAGTAAATATATTTAGTTTGTTTTAGATTTATTGCTAGTAAGATATAATATATATTGAATTCAATGAATTAATGTCATAAAAGTAGACAGACAAAAAAATATAAGGCGAAACCGGCGATTTAAAACCGAACCAAACGTTAGGTTTAGGTTTGAGTTTTTTTCAAACCGTTCAAAATTGTTTGGTTTAGGTTTGAGTTTTTCCCAAACCGGTTTGGTTTGAAAATTTGTCAAAAATCGTAAAAATCGGACCGCTTACACCCCTACTTTGGCATATTTTTGAGTGGGACCCATTTGTCTATTTTGGAAGATAAATATTGATTTGTGTTCTCCTTCGTGAGTACATCGAAATCATATATTTACTTGTCAAAATTGATAGTCGGGTGAATGAGAAATTGAAACTCAAAATGTGCCACTTAAAAGGAGTTTATGCTAGTGGGAAAACTAAAAAAGAGTTTGTCCCATAGGAAGTGGATGAAAACAAAAATCACTTTATAAAGGATTACACTTTAGAATGATGTAATTATGTGTAGTAAGGGGGTGCAAATCATGGACCAAAATAGGCTTCGAACATTGAACTTGTGTCCGGGTGCGATCGCGTACACGAATGTCGAACCGAAAAAAGAAAAATTGGCCCCTTAGAAGTGTCCACGTTTTGATACATTTTTATTTTTTTAACTGCCTTTTCATTTTCTGGAACTGTTGAAACTCCAAAACTCTTAGGTAATTGCCATGAAGTGAATGGCAAGTTACAAGATCCAAGTCTTTATATATCTTGGTTTTTTCCAATTTTCAGCACACGAATTTCATCTGAAAATTCATCTGCATGCAGTTCGAGTTTGTCTTCGTTTTCGATTTCTATTTCAGTCTTTATGGTGATATTGTTCGGGCACTAACTCAGTTCGTCGGAGTAAAATATGTGGTGCTCAGATTTTACTATTCTACCATTGTATTCTGGGAAGCAGACGCTCAAATTATACCTCAAGCATGTACGGTGAAGGAGCGAATCTGTTTTAAAGAAATTGTGTGTAACACAGGCCTCGGGTTAAAAGTTTATTACTGTTTAATTACTTTGTTTGTGTTTGCTTGTTTTTTCTTACTATAATTAGCAAATCATTGGATTTTTTATATATATAATTTAATCCGTTATAATATGAAAATAAAAAGTATGTGTAAATACGGTATTCAAATTGCAAATTCGGTATCAAGTGTGTAAAATCGATATCCATTCTGCATATGCGGTATCTAAGCTATAAATACGGTAACCGATGCATCTACAGTAACTCTTGTATATACAGTAACCGGTGCATATACGGTATCGGTTGCATATACGGTATCTCTCTTGGGAATACGGTATCCAGTACTGAAATACTTGTCTAACAAACTTAAAACAGATTCTTTATTATAAATAAGTTGTTTCATTTAGTTTATTGAAAATTAATATTGATTTATTGGAAACTAATATTTGTTTCATTTTCAAAAATGGCGACCGATTCCACCAATATGGATGTGTCCCAAGCTGTGGCTACTCAAACTGTTGCTCAAACTGTGGCTAAAGCTCCAAATCATGTTGTGAGCCAACCTATGGCTACTGTTCCGGTTAATCATGGTGAAAAATCGAAGAAATTCACTGTCTTGAATTTCAAGAGGTGACAGCAGAAAATGTTGTTTTATCTGACCACCTTGAATCTTGCGAGATTTTTGACTGAAAGTACTCTAAAACTCCAAGAGGGTGAGGGAGATGTTCAAGCTGTTAGTGCGCTTGATGCGTGAAAAGATTCGAATTTTTTGTGTCGAAACTATATCATGAACAGTTTAGCAAATTTGCTATACAATGTGTATAGTACTATGAAAACTGCTGAAGAATTGTGGGAGTCATTGGACAAGAAATATAAAACTGAGGATGCTAGGGCAAAGAAGTTCATTGTTAGCCGATTTTTGGATTACAAGATTGTGGACTCTAAAATAGTAATCAGTCAAGTGTAAGAATTCCAAATGATTCTTCACGAAATTCATGCCAAAGGGATGATTTTGAGTGAAACTTTCCAAGTGGCTGCAATTATTGAAAAATTGCCCTCCGCGTGGAAAGATTTCAAGAATTATCTTAAATACAAACGAAAGGAAATGAACGTTGAAGAATTTATTGTTATACTTCGAATTGAAGAAGATAACAAGAGTTCCGAAAAGAAGTTGTTCAATCATAGTGTATCTAAAGCCAATGTTGTGGAACATGGTCAAAGTAGTAAGAACTACAAAAATAAGCATGAGTCATCCGGTGGCAAAAGGACCAAGCTAGGACCTAAGGTGAAATTTCTATAAAGAAGTTCAAGAAAAATGTTTCAATTGTGAAAAAGTGAGTCACAAATTTTCGGAATGCAAATTGCCAAAGAAGAAGAAAGAAACAAATATAGTTGACCACATTGCACATGATGTATCAGAAATGAATCTTATAGCCGTCATTTCTGAGGTGAATATGGTGGGTTCAAACCCAAAAGAGTGGTGGATTGACACTAGAGCTACTAGGCATGTGTGTTCTGATAAAGAATTATTTACGGCTTTCGAAGTAATTGAGAATGGAGAGAAGTTGTTTATGGTAGCAATTTCTGAAATCAAGGGTCAAGGAAAGAGGGTTCTAAAGATGACTTCGGGAAAATAGTTGACTCTTAACAATGTGCTATATGTGCTGAAAATCTGCAAGAACCTTGTGTCCGAGTCGCTTTTAAATAAGCATTGTTTTCGTATTGTATTTGAGTCAGACAAAGTCATTTTGTCAAAAAGTGAGATTTTTGTCGAAAAATGCTATGTTTCCGATGGTATGTTTAAACTGAATGTAATGCTTGTTAAACCAAGAATGAATAAAGTAAACTCTTCTGCTTACTTGCTTGAATCTTCCAATGTGTGGTATGGTAGATTATGACATGTTAACTATGATACTTTACGTAGATTAGTTAACTTAAATTGCATGCCCGCGTTTCATATTAATTCCAAATATAAGTGCGAAACTTGTGTTGATGCAAAATTGACAAGGGCATCATTTAAATCAATTGAACGGAATACAGAACCACTTGATTTAATTCACAGTGGCATGTTATTTAAAATTTGTACAAATAAGAGGTGGCAACAAGTACTTCATTACTTTTGGTGACGATAGCACAAAATACTATTATGTATATTTGCTAAAAAGTAAGGATGAAGTGATAGAGAAATTTATTCTCTATAAGAATTAAGTTGAAAATCAACTTAACAAGAAAATTAAGGTGTTGAGAAGTGATAGAGGTGGTGAATATGAAGCACCGTTTGCTGAAATCTGTGTACAACACGGAATCATACATGAAATCGTCGTACCTTATTCATCGTAACAAAATGGTGTTACTGAAAGGAAAAATCGCACTTTAAAATAAATGATGAATGCAATGCTAATAAGTTCGGATTACCTCAGAACATGTGGGAGGGAAGCTGTATTGTCAGCAAATTACCTTTTAAATAGGGTGCCCCGAAAAAAATCGGAAAAGACCCCTTATGAGTTATGGAAAGGAAGAAACTCTTCCTATAAATACTTACGAGTGTGGGGTATCTTGCTAAAGTGACTGTCTCAACACCAAAGAATGTGAAGATAGATCCAAAAACTGTAGATTGCATCTTCATTGGATATGCACATAACAGTAGTGCTTATTGATTTCTTGTGTATGAATCTAAAATCTCATATATACACAAAAACATGATAATGGAATCGAGAAATGTTTCGTTGTTTGAACATGTATTTTCATACAAGTCCAAAGAAGAGACAAGCTCTTCTAAACAGGTATATGAGACTATGATTGAAAATAGTCAGGACCAAGAACAAGAATATGAGATTGAGGTTCAACCAAGACGTAGCAAAAGGAAAATGATAGAAAAATCTCATGGTCCAGATTTTCTGCCCTATATGGCATATGCTAAAAAGTGAACCTCAAACCTATCAAGAAGTTGTGAACTCCTCACAAGGACCTCAATGGAAAGAGACCATTAAAAGTGAAATAGATTCCATTTTGCAAAATCATACATGGGAGCTAGTGGATCTTTCTCCAAGAAGTAAACCACTAGGCTACAGATGGATTTTTAAACGGAAAATGAAAGCAGATGGAACTATCGAAAAGTAAAAGGCCAGATTAGTAATAAAAGGTTATAGACAATGGGAAGGCCTTGATTACTTTGATACATATTCTCCAGTAACGAGAATAACATCTATTAGGATGATACTTACGATTGCTGCTCCACGAAATCTTGAAGTACATCAAATGAGTGTTAAGACTGTATTTTTAAATGGAGATTTAGATGAAGAAATCTATATGGAACAACCCGATGAGTTTTCATCTCCATGGTATGAAAAGAAAGTCTGTAAATTGGTGAAGTCGTTATATAGCTTGAAACAAGCAACAAAATAAAGGCATGAAAAATTTGATAATGTCATTATGGAATATTGATTTAAAATCAATGAGTGTGACAAATGTGTCTACATCAAAGACACTGAAAATGGTTATGTCATTTTATGTCTTTACGTTGACGACATGCTTATTGTTGGTAGCAACGATAAGATGATTAAATCCGCTAAAAACATGTTAAATTCGAGATTTGACATGAAAGACATGGGTTTAGTTGATGTTATACTTGGAATAAAAATTTCAAGAACGTTAGTCACATTATGTGGACAAAATTCTAGAAAACTTAAGTAAGGATGATACTAGCATGGCTAGAATACCGATAGATACAAGTCAACATCTATCTAAGAATAAAGGTGAAAGTTTTCTCAAGTAGAATACTCGATAATTATTGGAAGTCTGATGTACTTGATGAGTTGTACAAGATCAGACATAGCCTACACAATCAATAAACTGAGTAGATATACGAGTAATCCAGGAGAAGATCATTGGAAATGAATACTAAGAATACTAAGATACTTGAGATATACTCGTAATTTTGGACTGTACTTTACCAGATATCCAACGGTTATTGAAGGATATAGTGATACAAATTGGATATCTGATACAAAAAGCTCAAAGTCCATTAGTGGATTTGTATTCACATTGGGAGGTGCAGTCATATCCTGAAAATCCTCTAAACAAATTGTTATAGCCAGATCTACAATGGAATCTGAGTTTATAGCTTTAGATAAATGTGGTGAAGAGGCTGAGTGGCTACGCAACTTGTTAGATGATATTCCAAGATGGTCAAAACTTGTGCCAGCAATTTCCATATATTGTGACAGTCAATTAGCAATTGGAAGGGCACAAAGTAACATGTATAATTGTAAGTCTACGTCGTAGACACACCATAAGGCAACTACTCTCAACTGGATTTATTACTATTGACTACGTAAAGTCAAAGGATAAAATTGCGGATCCGCTAACCAAATGGTTAAATAGAGGGTTAGTTGGAAAATCAACGAAGGGAATGAGACTGAAGCCCTTGAATGGATAAGTTAATACAAAGGAAACCAACCTAGTTGACTGGAGATCCCAAGATTTATGCTAAAAGGGACAACCTAGTTGTAAAGACTTAATAGAATCACTATGGGGGGATGTTACCTCCTATCCATTCCTATGATGCAATAGTGATGCCCGTAAAGATGAAGGATAAGCAATAGGTTTTTAACGATTCTTATGTGTCGAAATTCGAGCCAAGTAATGCGGGTTATTTGCAATAAGAAATCGCCTATGTGAGAGAGAAGTGGGGCCGCTTCTAAGGGAATTGTGTGAGGCAAAATTGTTGTGAACTCTCACAAAACCAAGTGTATGTTCATGGCCAAAACGAACATAATAATGAGAACTGAAATGTGTTAGGAAGAATCATGTGTGAAGTATATCATCATTTACATAAATGGCAGCTAGTAAAGTAAATATGCTTTCACAAGCGAAGATTCAAAGGGTAATACCTATATATTATATGCAGGTTTCAACCGTTGAGATTTATCACCAGGTCTTTTGTCACATTCATGTGTCGCTCCCAATTTTCATTCATGTTGGGGATTGTTGGAAAAAATGAGATTTTTAGCTGACTTTAGCATGATTTTTGAGTGGGACTCGCTTGTCTATTTTAGAAGATAAAGATTGATTTGTGTTTCCCTCCGTAAGTACATCGAAATCATATATTTACTTGTCAAAATTGATACTCGGGTGAATGAGAAATTGTAACTCAAAGTGTGCCACTTAAAAGAAGTTTATATTGGTAGGAAAACTAAAAATGAGTTTATTCTCCATAGTAAGTGGATGAAAACAAAAACCACTTTATTTAGAATGGTGTAATCATATGTAGCATAAAGGCTCTCTCCATGTGCGCGTGCAAGGAGGTGCAAATTATTGACCGAAATAGGGTTCGGACCTTGAACTTGTGTGCGAGCGCAACCTGCGTATATGAATGTCAGATCGAAAGAAGGAAAATTTGCCCCTTATGAGTGTCCACGTTTTGCTACATTTTTATTTTTTCAACCGACTTTTCATTTTCTGAAACTATTGAAACTCCAAAACTCCTGTGGTAATTACCATAGAGTGAATGGTAAGTTACAAGATCCAAGTCTTTATATATCTCGATTTTTTTCAGTTTTCAACACACGAATTTCATCTGAAAATTCATCTGCATACAGTTCGAGTTTGTCTTTGTTTTCAGTTTCTATTTCAATTGTGATGATATTGTTCTATTTCAATCCTGAGAAGCAGATGCTCAAATTATATCTCAAGCACGTACGGTGAATGGGCGAATCTGTTTTAAAGAAACTGTCTGTAACACAAACCTCGAGTTAAATGTCTATTCCTGTTTAATTATTATTTTTTGTGTCTGCTTGTTATTTCTTATTATGATTAAAAAATCATTGGATTTGTTATATATATAATTTAATATGTTATAATATGAAAATAACAAGTATGTGTAAATACGGTATTCAAATTGTAAATTTGGTATCAAGTGTGTAAAATCGGTACCCATTCTACATATACGGTATCTAAGCTGTAAATACGATAATCGGTGCATATACTGTAACTCTTGCATATACGGTATCAGTTGCATATACGGTATCTATCTTACAAATACGGTATCCAGTACTGAAACACCTGTCTAACAGGTAGAAATAAAAATGAAAATGCCCAAAAAATTAAAGGTAGAGACATTTTGCAAAATAATATTGAAATATATGAACGTTTTGTTTTAAATACTCATACATGCATCCATTTATAAATGAGTAATACTAAGCACCATTGGTGTTAAAACATCAGTCTAAGTAATGTTAATGTGACATTAAATGAAAAGTATAATTAAATAAATCACTTAATTTTACCTCTCATATAATCTATCACCTAACATCGCCTAAACTAGTATTGTAACAGCAATGGTGATATATAACATTAACTTTTATCAATACTATCTTAGTCAACACCTACTATTCATCCTCACACACTCGAAACTTAGGTCTCCAACATGGTAAATGTTCAATTTTACCACTAAAACTAGATTGATCTCTGTCAAAACTTAAATTTTTTGTGACTTTATCAAATACTTGCATACGTCATTTTTATAAAAGAACAGCGGTAGAAACGAAATAGGAATAAGAGCCCGAAACATTCATTTGGGACGTAGGTGAGGAAAATTTTTGAGCTTCATTCTCGCGTTTTTCGCAATAGTAGCTTTATTTAGCCCCCAATGATCTCCATTTTAGCAATAGTAATGTTATTTAGCACCCAAAGTTCCCCGTCTATGTAGCACTGAAGCATTGAGTCTACTGTCTACAATTGATTGAAAAAATGGTAAACTTTTTGCACTGCATTGCATTATTCTTCAAGCAAACAAATTCCCGACCATCAATTTCTCTAGCCAAGTGTTCATTTTGGACAGAAACGGGAAACCAGTCAAAAGGTGCTCCTTTCAAGAAAATCAAAGGTTGGAGGACCCATTTGCCAAAGAAATAAGAACTACAATGGAAACAAGTGAAAATAGACAGAGAACATCATCGCTATAAATAGGAGAACACAATCCTCCATTATTGTGCAAAACAGTCTGCAAGAGACCACGGTGCGTGCGTGCGTGCGTGAGAGAGAGAGAGAGAGAGAGAGCTTTTTACTAAATTAATCCAAAAACTAACATAGAGGTTTTTCATGGAAAAACATGAAACATAATGGTATTATTCAACTGAATCCTCCTCCTCCTCAGAGTTCAAATCGGTAATAATAATCTCAAAAAGGTTGCCGGCAAGACTTCACATTTTCATTCACTTCTCTTCGGAGTTGGATCTCTCAAAAAATGTCCTTTTCAACCAATCAAAAGGCTGTACATATTCCAAAATGATACGAAGATCTAAGTTAGTTGAATGTAAAATG
This sequence comes from Fraxinus ornus, assembly GCA_903798235.1. Classification (NCBI taxonomy): domain Eukaryota; kingdom Viridiplantae; phylum Streptophyta; class Magnoliopsida; order Lamiales; family Oleaceae; genus Fraxinus; species Fraxinus ornus. The sequence goes on along the minus strand of CAIGRF010308860.1, from coordinate 2,551 downwards.
AGACAGATAAAAATTAAAAAAAGGAAGAAGAAGAAGAAGAAACAGAGAGGGAGCACGTTTCAATTATATATTGCACACTTCAGAGACCAAAATCCATGCACAAATCATTGATTATATGTATTCAAACATCATCTATTTTCTTAATCATCTATCTCATACCAATGAAAGAGAGGCAGAGAAATGCATGCTAATACCAATTAGATAACAAATTCACTACAAACAAACCGAAACTCCATAGGCAAAAAAGAAAATAAAGCAACAGAACAAAAAGCCCCCCAGAGCTTGGGTAAGCTGCTCTGTCATTTGAGAAGCAACATTAGTATGGTTAATTTAGCTGAAAAGTAGGTTTTACGTTTTCCTTATCGAGCAGAAAAGGTATAAACCATTTTTATATTTTTTGGAAAGCAGCAGGTCTTACTTTTAGGTAATCTTTTTTCTAAACATGCTTGGTCATTAATAAAATTTAAAAGTAAGGTTGAGATTTTTCTCAAAATAGTTAATTCACATATTTTCAACTATGACCAACAAAAAAAGATTATTTTAGAACTTATTTACTTCCAATGAGCTTTTTAAGCTTATCCAAAAATGCACCAAATGCCCCTTCTTCACATGATAAACATATCCATCAACGTAAATATCCTCAAAAATCATAAAATTAATTACAATGTTTTGGTGTACCTTGCAAGGTGCTCATAAATTTAAGTGTTAACACTTCAAGGGGAAGGATCCACTTTAAAATTTTTATGTCAATCCATCTTTACTCAGTAACTAACGGAAAATAAAATCAGGCATTTGAATTTCGAACCATCTAGTTCTACATACACAATAAAGGGGATGCAAAATATTTAAAAAATAAAAAATTAAAAAGAGGGGAGGGAAGTAATATTAATGATTTAATGTATCAATAAAATTCATACGAAAGACTGCTATATAGCAAGTATTTCAATTAAAAATGAAATAAATTAATGTTTTGACCTTCAAAAGTTTGGAGAGGCAAGTTGACTTCAGAACCATCAAAAGAGTAAAATATGAATGTAGTTTAATTGCAAGCAATACTAAGCATTGATAAGAAATTTCTAATTATTCCAAACGCTGTTTCTGATTATCCTAGTAATATACTAGTAAATTTTAATAGAGAGACAGACTCCAAACTTAAGTTCAACATCAACAAGCACCAAACCATATGATCCACACCTGAACTCCTATTAAGCATCCACTGGTGATATCGAAATGTTGACTCGAAACATGGTTACAGTCATTTTCTGGTCACTCGAGTACATGTGGTTTTCTTGATGTTTTATATGGTAACAAGATTTTATAAAGTTAACATAGTTGAAAATGATGGATTTTTTATAAGGGAAATGCTTGTTGGGATTGAGGGGGCCAATTTCAATGACACACCAAACTTAACAAGCTTGGACACACATTTCAACCCAAAAAAAAAAAAAAAGATTAAATCAAATACAATGCTCCAAAATATCCCATATCCATGCTAGGAAATCTTACTTCAATAAAGGCCAAACTCTAATCCGATTTACCTTAACATGGCCAAAAAAATTGTGATGCAAAAGAACGAGAAATAAGATACAAAAGTATTAACCCATATTATTAAGAACAACAATCTAAAAACTGGTTGCACGACATAAAATGTATCCATCTTTGTTCATTTGGTATATGACCCTTGGTATTGAGTCGTAAGATGATTCATATTTTAGAAATTGGTCTTTTCCGAAAATTCAATTCTACATAGAGAAAAAAGGAACAACTCTATTAATACATTGCATCACACAACGAAATTCAAGCAATTTCCATAAAACAAAATACAAAATTCATTGCCAAATATTGTAACGGAAATCCCATACAAAGCTAAAACATAAGATCTAAACGAATCAGAAATAACACCAAAAAATAAACCAACATTGGGCAAACAAATTAATAACATAATATAGTGTCAAAATAAAGCAAGGTATNAACGGAGACCTGGATGAACCACAAGGCTGAGGTGGCGGCAGTGACACCCCACAGGGCGGCGGCCTGGATGTCAGTGGCCTGAGGGCGCATGCTGGGCCGGAGGAACTTGAAGAGTCCTGATCCTGAAGCAACTGGGTTGGCCATAAAAACCCTAGATGATTGATTTCGCTGTGTGTATTTTCGCGTTTACTCTGTGTTTTTGTAGGGAGACGACAATGAAAATGAGAGGAAATACACGTGAATAGCCCGTGGAAAAGGTCAACCTTCAAGTTTGGCCTTTCACCAAGAAATAACATTAAAAAAAAATAAAAATCAAAACTTAATTTTAAATATGTAAAAGGCAAAAAAAACTCTCATTCAAAGAAAAGAAAAATACACGTGAAAATCGACCATTTGAATTCCAAAAAAACGATCATTTGAAGGAGAAATCCGACCACCTACCACTAGAGATGCCGACGCCGACAACAACTAAGAGGAAGGTTAGTATTTTAGCCTTTAAATGCCGTTTTTGAAAGAATATAGTGTTTGAATTATTTTCACATTTTTTTGAGTTTATTTCAAAGGTTGAACCCCAACCTTG
>CAIGRF010308847.1:12882-42165 GCA_903798235.1 Fraxinus ornus | reverse complement strand
GCATTTAGCTAGTATCTACCATCGACGCACGACATGTGTCAGGTTCATTAGGGTGACTTGGGACGGATCGTGTCACAGTCGATCAAAATTTATAATCGCGACTCACAATTTATTAAGATTTGACCAATTAACTTGATAATTTATGATAAAAAAAAATAAGTTATGACCTATTGTGATATGTGTACGAGAAATAATATTTTACCAATTAATTTGATAATTTGTGATCAAAAAATAAGTTGACCTATAAAATTAGTGATTTGTGATTGTGTTGCTTGTAATTGTCGCTAGTACGTAACTATGATCATAAATTGTATAATATTGGAACTTTAATATATTTGATTAACAAAATTTAATTAAGCCCTGATTTTTAAAATAATAAAACTAATTTCTTAATTTTAAAATTATATTTTGCAACCACCTTTTATATATACTAGTTTTATACCCGTGCAATGCACGGACATACATTTTTTTAAGGTAATGTTAGCTTTTACAACAACAACTAAATACAGACCGTTGCCTCTAAAAAAATAATTAATGTTGAAGGGGTTTTGATCGGTAATCAATATAAACAATATGACATCATTGCTACTGAACCTGCATTCTGAGATACAATGTTAATACCATCACTCACGCTTATAAAATTTAAATAAAACCGGTATAATTCAGCGGAATTCTAAAAAATTTTATCATTTGACAAGAATATCTCCATACTTCTTTCAATAAGAAAGTAGAGTTGCTCACACTTATTTGCGTTCACAAGTCACAGAATTTATCAAATGCAAAATGTAGGGATAAGAGAAAAAATGAAGAGCATACAGTAACTTGAAAAAAAAAAAGGAACAACAAAAGAAGCTGGAAAAAAGAAGTGAATAAGTGACAAGACACAAAAGTTGATAGTGTTTTCAAATTTCAAGCAACAGTGATCATTTAAACACAAGATAGAGGCTACTCAAAATCATCTTTGCAACCCATTTTTTTTTACCTATCTCATGTCATTACTTCACTGCATAAAGCTCTAAAAGACGTCAACAATTTGCTTTCTATTACTCATTTAAAGGAAATAACTACAATTATATCAAAATTTGAAACAACATCATTACATGGACAACTGGATTTCACACCACAAATGCTTAAATCTTTTTCCAGTCACAATAAAATCTGAAAGTTGACAAGTATAAGAAAGCCAAATAAAATCAACACGGGTCCAACACAATAAAAAGAATCTAATAGCGTGGTTCAATTTCCATTCATCGTTTGAAATGTGTTTATTATGAAAAAACTTCACAAGAATGCTGAGATGTCTAGGGAATGCTCCTTGCACTTGTCGGGTGGTCTAAGATGGCAAGTTGATTGCAGTTCTGGGACATACGTCGTGGATCTCGAAGAACGCAAATGTGCTTGTAGAAAATGGGATCTTACGAGTATACCTTATATGCACGCTATTGCTGTTATACGGGATTGCAGGAATTCTGTCGATGATTATGTTGAAAATTGTTACACTATTGACACCTATATGACATGATACAATAATGTCATGAACCCAATGAATGGAAAAATGTTGTGGCCAGATGTTGATGCACCTCCAATCATTCAACCAAAGTGGACGATGCCACAAAAGGGAAAGAGGCAAAAAAAACGACGAAAACAACCAGAAGAAATGATTATGAATGCTAAGGGGAAAGCGTATGTGAAGAAGAAGGGACATGTCACAATGACGTGCACATAATGTGGATTGAAGGGACACAATAAGCGATATCATTCGAGAGACGATGCCCCATTTGATGTAAGTTTTCATTANAGGGACATGTCACAATGACGTGCACATAATGTGGATTGAAGGGACACAATAAGCGATATCATTCGAGAGACGATGCCCCATTTGATGTAAGTTTTCATTACTTGTTATTAAAAAAATTAATGTAAGTCCGAACAAATTTGGTAATTCTAACTTGTATTAGTATCAATGACAGGACTAGGTTGACGCGGAAATAGAGCCAATTCAATCAAATATCCATGTTGATATTAATGGACAAGTACATAAAGTTTTGATTCAAGTTCTTTTTCATACATTTTAAAATTCACCATCCCGTTAAAATTCAAGTTCTTTTTCCTACGTTTTCTAAATGTTTGTACTGCTTTACAGGGTAAAATGATCGCCTCTAGAGGAAAGGGATCTTTGTCATCATCGGCGCAGCTTGAAGAACAACCCATTTGGAGTATTGGATCTAGCCAACCTGTGATAAAATGATGTGGCAAGTTACTGGCTATCACAGGGGAAGTGTGGATGTGGACCAACGTTTTGCAATTTTTTGGTCAAACTAGAACGACAAATGACATGGAAAGGACTTTTATTTTTGTATCACGGTCCACATTTTTTTTGTAATAGCCGATCTAATGTTCCACAATTGTTTTTGTATCACTTTCTTGCATCTCTTGTGATGAAATGATTGGGAAGCTGTTGAACTGATGATGTGGTTCTATATATAACAAATTTAGTCCTTCCATTCCATTTTGAGCCTTGTTTACATGTGTTTTCTATTAGTGTTTTCTATCAAATTTTTCACATACACACCAACCAAATAACTATATGTACTACAGATAAATATAGAACTACTCGCATAAACACCAACCAAACACTAATATGTCAAATATTTCATTAGAACAAGAAGTCCAGTAGCATTGGCATGGAATAATATATACTACTCTTAACACTCCATAAAGTCCAGTAGCATGAATACAAACATAAATTACGACAAGAGCTTAATGTCAAATACATGAAAACCGAGTGCAAATACTCCAACAAAGTCGGTTTTGCTCAGTCACATTGTGTGAAGTTCATATCAATTTTCCCTTTTCTTTCCCGTCATCGTCCGTCACCCCTTTTCCCAATTTGATAGAGATGTTAACGAATATCTCGATGCCTTCTTTTTTGTGATTTGAGAGGAATCGATTTCGCTGGGATTAGTTTCTCCGAAGAACAAAGGTGTTTGATTCAGCTGCATCCAGTTTGTAGTAGGATTTAGCTGATTGTGAACTAATAATTCAACAGATATATACAAAAGGGACTAACCTTAATCTCCAGAATTCTTGGTTCGTTGTCATGGATAATAGCTCTAATCATAGTCATATTGGACCTCTAATCACAGTAATATTGGACCATTGTATCTCAATCTTACTCTTTAGTGCTCCACTCAACACTTCCCAAACCATTTTATGTTTTCCATAGTATATCTTTGCTATCAAATCACCTTCGTGCCCAGAAATCCACTGCTCGTAGCGAATTTCCAATTCCAATTCTAAGTAAAATCTACCTGCCAATTTCCAATTCTAAGTAAAATCACAGCGAAGTTCGTAGCCTTTAATTTCCTATCAAATTTTGTCTTAGAAGCTTGTCGTCCCATGCTGGGATTGCTCTTCGGTGAACAATCTTCTTTCCGTCATTGGAATAACTTCATCTCCAATAAATTCAGAAAAGATGGTGTCTTTCGCAGTTTCAAACCAAGAGTACTTGACTCTTGAGCCGAATCTACATCTCCGACTTTCTGCTGGGAAATCGATTTGATTTTGGGAGTAAAAAGTGCTCTGGAATTTCAGCAGAAGATGAAAGCGTGAGTTTCTCCGTAGCAATTTATCACAGGTTGGCAAGAATTGACGTCGTCTGATGCCAACTCGGATTTCGTCGAGCCATGTCAGGCGGGCTGGAGACGGTGATTTGGGGAATGGCGGATGGAGTGAATTTTTCGTAAGTTCAGTGGCCTCCCAGAAGCAAAACAAAGTAGAGTGACCTGAACGTGACAAAGTTTCGTGATGAATGAAACTTTTTAGTCACTCTCATCTCATTCTCTTCTCTCGTCTAAAATCAAACTTCCCATCTTCAATCTGAACTCAACCATCTCACTCTCCATTTCTCTTCATAGCTGTATCGCTCAATCGTCTCTCTTTCACTCTACAAACGCGTTCCTTCCAATTTTAGGCGATGTAAGAATCGATTTCTCTAGCTGTATCCATGATTTCTCTAGGCGTTTTTAAGAATCGATTTCCATTTTTTGTGATCCCCCGTTCACTACGTGATTTCTCTGGGTGCCATTATACTGACTACGGATTGAGGGCTATCTGTTTGACACATAACTTTTGAGATTTGTTTTGGGGTTTTGATTGGTAAGGGTTTTCTTTTTTTAGGCAATTTATTTTTGTTTCTTTTTCAGTATAATATAATTGGAACTACCTCTGCTCCCACATTAATTTTGGTGAGGCTTTGTGGCTATTTAAGTTGTGCGCTGGAATTATCCGAAGGCTGAGGTAGCAAGCAGCCCCTTGATCAAGTGGAAAACCCAAAATCTTCGTTTTAATTTGCTTTATAGTAAAATAGCATTTTTATTAAAGAAAGTTTCAAAATTTACAGATAAAGATAGAGCGCTCGGAGAGGCTAATGCAGAAAAATAGGTTTTGAAGTACTTAGAGAGAAGGCAGTTGAAGAGGTAAATCAGTTTAAATATCTCTGTTTAATGGTTCAAATGCTTTGAAGTGTCACTTTACATATATTGCCTTCTCTTCTTTAAATCTCCCTTTTTACTTCGTTTAGCTACTTGTTTGTGGTGACTGATTATATGATTATAGATCAAGAAAAGCTTGTTTACTATTTCTTCGTGTTAATGACGAGATAAATAAAGTAGATGAAAAGCTAAAAGCAACAAAAACTCTCCTTGAAAGCAAGGTGCATGTCAGGTTGTTTAAATTTCCATGAATTGGCTTTCAATTGCTATTTTTAGCTTGTCTCTTTGGCATCTTTCTAAAACAAAAGCAGCATCAGAACTTTGAGATTTGAAATAAATGCTGACAATGTAATTTTGATTTACATAAAAATTTTCAGAGTCTAGAGAATAAGAAAATAAATGAAGAGAAAAAAACAGTTCTGGTTGCACAATATGCTGCAGAAGCCATACTTCGAAGGGTATATGCTGCTCAGAAAGATGACGGGATGCCACCAATTGAGGCAATAATAGCGCCGCTGGAGGCTGAGTTGATGCTGGCATGATTGGATGTACTTCTCAACTTCATGACCACTTCCTTCTGCAATTTGAATGCTAGGTCCAACTTTACAGCCGAGGATCAATAAACATTTAATTTTTTTAATTGGCCTCGCATGTACTTATAATTCGTTAGGTAGCAAAGCTACAAGATGATAACAAAGTGCTTGATTGGCTTACTAAATATAAAGAGGCTTCTCTATTGGAAGCAGAACATTCAGTTCAGATAGCTTTTGCAAAAGCTTCTTTGGTGGATGATCTCCATAACACAATCCAAGAGCTGATGAAACAGATAGAGATATGCCAACTTTACCTGTTTTAGAGACTTTTGTGTTTAAATGAATGCATGCAAATTAGTTAACGACTGCTGCTATAGATTCTTACGCGACACAATCTGATTTTATTGAAGATATTGGACAAAATGCATAGGCAAAAGGTTTATGAGGTTGAAAAGCTAACTCATAACTGTTTGTGAGCTCGAGGAAGCTATTTTGGCTGGTGGGGCTGCAGCTAATGCTGTACCTGTACGTGATTACCAGTGGAATCTGCAAGAGATAAATGTACTAGGATAATTCTGGTTTTTAACAACTTATCTATTGATATGATGAACCTTTAAGATGTCAAAGCTTGTGCAGGAAGAGAAAAGGATTATAGACTGCGAACTAGCTCGGGCTAAGGTTTCTACAAATCGCGTTGCTGCTGTTGAAATTATTGGAAAGATGCCAACGACAAAGTAATGCCCGTAAAGGAGTGGCTTGAAGAAAGAAATTTCTGCCAGGCATGAGGCATGTTTTATCATTTTAACTTTAAGACTCCGTTTAGCTCTCATTATTTGAAATTTTGATGGTTGGAATAGTGTTTTTTTTTTAAAAAATAAATAAATTATGTGGTTAAAAAAGAAGAAAAAATTCGAATTGTAATATTAAATAAAAAAAAAAAAAAAAGGAAAGGAAAGGGCTTATCCTATTATTTATTTTTATTTAATTAGGAATATCTTATTTTTATTTGAGAAAATAATGATTTGACTAAGTTAACTAAAATCAAATGTCGAAAATGGTAATTAATGCCCCAGTGTTCAAAACCTTGGATTTGAAATAAACAAGGTCCTTGTCTGTAAATTTATGCTCTATGAATTAATAGCCTTAATTACATAATAAAATTTGGGAGCCAGTATCGATATCTACTGATGATTGATGAAAATAGAAGTTTCGTAAAATTTGTGAGTCAAGACTCAAGACTTTGGTTGATGAGATTAACTAATATCGATAAATTGATAATATAATAATTTTAATCCCTATCAAACACGGGCTATATGAATTTGTGGTCTGGTTCGTATCATAAATTGATAATTTGCCAAATAATACAGATTCAAATCACTGGCATATTTTTTGAAATATGACTTTGCTTTTTTTTAATTAAGACTTTTAAGTGACGAAAAATTATTCATCAACGAAATTTTGCAATGGGTAGACTGAGCTTGATTTAAAAAGAAAGTTTAATTAAATTGTAAAATAACCGATAAGCTATTCATCACCACATCGACAAGCTAATTAACATGGAGAATTAGGTAGTTCAATTTATTTCAACCACATCCACCACCACATCCACCACATACACCACCACCACCACCACCACATCCACAACTGGATCCGCAGCCTCGACTATTGATAGTTGTTGCTGCTACTGCTGCTCCGAGAATAACTACTCCATCACTGCTTTTGGAATTTCGACCAATATAGACATCACAGGTATTTGCCATCACGGGACACTTGTTTTTGTTGCCCTTGATCCCGAAACAACGCAATAGTCGACTTACTACAGCCACAAAGATACCAAGTATTAGTTACTAGACGAAAAAAATAAAGGCAATGAATTGAAATTCGAGACTTACGTCCACCCATAGTTACTTCTCTAAAATTAAATCTTTACGCCTGCACAATACGATTGGTTATATTGTTAAAAATCTGAAAAGATAAACCTCAAATTCGAAGATTAAAATCTGTTCGATCTTTCAATAAATTTGCTAAACCAATTAATACTGTTATATAGTAGAATGGTTTCCTTGTCGAGTTCGGAATTTTATTTCCTTTCTTGGGGAATTCAAATACTAATATGCGTAATAATTCCTAAAATATTATCGGCACTCGTATATATGGTAACAGATTAATTTTATTTCCTTTCTTGGGGAATTCGAATACTAATATGCTTAAAACTCATCTCATAAGATACAGATTTTTGAATTTCACTCACATGGGTTGGGCTCCATGTAATTAAAATATTTGGCAAAAACCCTCCACCCATCCACTGCCGTGTGTATTTTGTCTGGTACAGGATTCATGTACCTATAGCATGGTTCACCTGATAATTCCTAAAATATTAATATATTAAATATCACATTAAGTGAGAATCATTTGTTGAATGATTCAAACCTTATTATAATTCAATTATTTTAATAATACCTTACTTTTTGTTTTTCAATATATATTTTATTTATTTAACCATTTAGTTATCATCAATGTACTTGTACATTTGACATATTCATTTTATTTGTATGCTTTCATTAATGTATGAGTTTTCTATTATTAATTTTCAATTAATAAACATTTACATTCATTTAATTAATATTCATTTTCATTTATGCGTTTCGGTGTTACTAATTTTAATTATAAGTTAATTAGAATTTCACATTTATTTAAAAGTGTATTTCATTATTTACATCCAAGTATAATAATTAACACCAATTTTACTAAATTGAAAATTAAATAAATGATTTAACATTCATTATTACGTATATATTTGTTTATATTAATTCTAAATTAATTAACATTTACATGTTCAAATATTACTTCTACATCACTTATAAAGTTTTTCATGATAACGTGCAACGTTGACTAGTTTCAAATTAAATATCGAGAACCAACAGATAAGAACAAGTCTTTTCCTATACTAGTTTTATGTTCGTGCAATGCACAGAAATATGTTCTTTTTAAGGTAATGTTAGTTTTTTTTTTCATCAACAGCTAAATACAGACCGTTGCCTCCAGAAGAGAAGATTAATGTTGAAGGGGTTTTGGTAGGTAATCAGTATAAACAATAAGACATTGTTGCTAGTGAACCTGCATTCTAAGATACAATGTTAATACCTTCATGCACGCTTGTAAAATTTAAATAAAATGGGTATAATTCAAAAGACTATTCATCTGACAAATTAGTCGTATCTTCATTCTCAAAAATTTTATCATTTGGCGAGAATATCTCCATACTTCTTTCAATGAGAAAGCAGAGTTGCTCACACTTATTTGTGTTCACAAGTCACATAATTTATCAAATGCAAAATGTAGGGATAAGAGAAAAAATGAAAAGCATACAGTAACTTGGAAAAAAAAAAAAAAAAAGGAACAACGAATAAGTGACGGGGCACAAAAGTTGATAGTGTTTTCAAATTTCAAGCAACGGTGATCATTTAAACACGGGATGGAGGCTACTCAAAATCATCTTTGCAACTCATTTTGTTACCTATCACGTCATTACCTCACTACATAAAGCTCTAAAAGACGTCAACAATTTGCTATCTATTACTCATTTAAAGGAAATAACTACAATTATATCAAAATTTGAACCTTCATTACATGGACAACTGGATTTCACCCCCCACAAATGCTTAAATCTTTTTCCAGTCACAATAAAATCTGAAAGTTGACAAGTATAAGAAAGCCAAATAAAATCAACACGCATCCAACGCAGTAAAAAGAATCAATTTCCATTCATCGTTTGAAATGTGTCAAAAAAAAATATCACTTCCTAAAAATCATATGATGTGGCTGCATCATAGACCTAAACGATGTTACTTTACAAAACTTTCTATAAAAAAAAGGCGTCGTTTGGGTCATATTGTCTCAACTAAAACTTACACAAGAAAATCAAAATTCCTACAAGCTCAGTTTTCAATGCTCCCAGACCATGTTTGCAGTCCAAATTCGAGGAAATCAAGTACAAAAGGTGCACACTTTGCATTACATATATTTATATTAGGTCGTAAATAGATCGATTTTTTTCTCAATCACTTTTCTTAAGATAGTAGTTTCAAATACTAAACTAAAAAAAAGCGGCAAATACTATTCAGAAACGTAAACAATATCTTTTAATACACAATGCTCCAACAAATGTATCGCAAATAATGAAAAAAGTTGTATGAAAAGATATAAATTCAAAAGAAATGAGCAGGTAACACGTAAATTAAAACCACCACTTAACTAATGCTACACGAAAAGTGTGGCAAATGCCATCAAGAAGCAAGTTTCAAGTATAGTAAAAGCAATATGTGATAAAAAAAAAAAAAAAAAAATTTTAAAAATTATTGCATTTTATAGATAGGAAAAAGTAGTCAAAAATCATAATATATATGACTTCAATATAACCCCAAATTATTATACCATGTGGGAATTTCAATACTGATTCAATAGATTATGTCAATTTGTACTGGACCTTTTACTTTTTTGCAGACTTTGTCCAAACATTTATTTTGTGCCACCCACAAAACAAATGTTTGGTTTTAGTTTTAGTTTTTTTTAATATATATATGAAAAAGGGAAAATTACCATTTTGCATTTTAAAAATTGGTTAACAATTGGTCAATTTTGACTTTTTGGTCAACAACTGTCAATTGGACGGAAACCGTCCATGTGAACCTCCAATGCGAATTGTTTAGAGGTTTGATACCGTAGATGGCACAAAACAAAGGTTTAGACAAAGTCTGCAAAAAAGTGAAAGATTTGATACCGTAGTTACAATTTTCCCTTAATTTTATAGGGGAAATTTTACCCAGTTCATAAGCAATATATGGTTTAAGTTGCACATTTTGTCACACCTCCAATTCGATCAAGCTCTTCCAAAGCTGCCCAAAGCTTTGGATCTTCGTAATCTTTAATTAGAAAAGCCGGATTTGCTTCCATCAGCAAGTGTGCAAGCTTTCCTATTGTGAAGCCAATAACGGACATCCCCGCAGCAACCCAGACTTTTATTCCCGAGACAGAATCCTAGACAACCAAAAGATATATCAATTTAATGAAGTACGAGCAACTAATTTTAAAGGGAGTGTGGATGAGGTCAACCTCAAATACAAATGTGTTATCCTTGGAGACATTGAAAATTTCAAATGCCTTCAAATAGGTGTCTGGGAATGGTTTAGCATGTTCACAGTTACTTCCAAGAGCTACAATACAAAAGAAATTTGACAGTCCAAGAGATCATATGTTCAGCATTTGGTCTGGGAGCATTAGTAACAACAGCTTGTCTTCTATCCATTTTTTTTTCCAATTTGTACAAACCATGAAACCTGACTTGTAGTTTTCGCTTAAAATAATATTTGTAGAGGCAAAGTTGCAATAAATATAAAATTCACGTTCTTAATATAGCTTCCTTGTTGTCACAAAATTTTACACCCCTTTCACAATCATTGGGGAAAAAAATAGAAGCAATATCACCATTGTGCTTACCCGCAATATTATTGATAAGAATTCCTCATCAGTTAGGACGCCACCGTTGAAGTCAATCTATTAAATAGCTCAGCATTTTTAAAAAACCCGTAAAACAGTTATGACATGCATTGAAATTAGTTAGTCGTTTTACTAATTTACAAGAAAATAAATTTTTTCCACGCATAACATATCTGATTGGCACTATGTAATTGTAAAAGTAAATAACAAAGAATAGTCCACACCTCCTGAAGCATTTCAAGGAAAGCATAATAGTTGAGGGGATCTGAATCGCAAAAAGTTCCATCAACATTAAATAGTACTGCCTCAACATTATAAACAAGTGGCCAAAAGAAAAAAATTATACAAACAGAAATATTTTAGCCCAAAGAGTACATGACATTGAAGTAAAAAAACCATTTGAACAACAAAAATGTAAATTTTTGTGCTTGTTTGGGAAATTTCAAAAAAAGAATAACCAGAAATTATTATAACCATCGAATCGACGAGCTAAGAAAATAAAATTATACATAAAGAATAGCTAAATAAAAAGCTAGAGGATTAATGTAATTTCTGTATTTCGTGAAACGAAATTCTAATACAGAAGGTAGCTCTACTAATATTCAAAATATGGATGGCTGCGCAAATTATCTTCAAATGCAATTGTATTGTTAGGAAGAAATAATAATAAAAAAAGCACCAAAAAAAGCGTATTCCTAGGGCATTGAAGTACAAAATACAACAGAGTCCAAGGATTCCAAACCTCAATACCTGGCCTCACCAAAAACAGAGGAGCACCGTATATTATAGTAGTTTCTGGAGAATGAAAGATATTATAATTTTATTTTCATAAAAGCCTCGAAAATATACAACCTATGTGGAAATAAGCTTAATCTTTGGTGGGCTGTGGACTGCAATCTTTGGGGAGACAGAACCAAAAGCCAAAAAATCGAAGGAAGCTCTATCTTTCTATTGAATTCTCAACCCATAAAGATTGTAAAGCATACATTCAAAGCTGGGGTTCTTCCTTAGGCTGTCTAAATGCAACAAAGTGAAAGTGTGTCATTTTTCATTTCACTTGGTAAATACGGCATGCCCATAGATACGAGTTAGGTACTGACGGAACCTAATCGACTTACAGCCTTTGTGTATTTTCGGTTTAAGTATTGTGTATTCAAAGACTATAACGTTTTCTTCACTTAGAGAATGGAAAAATAAGTTAAAAATGCACAAAATATGAAACTCAAATCATCATAAATGAAGAAATAATTTATAAAAAATAAACAAACCTATACTGAAGAAACAAATAAGCCTAAAATGAAACAACTATGAAATTGACATACTTGAGGTTGCCGGTCTCCTATTCCAATACCAAATCTCCCCTTGTTTTGGAAACTTTAAAAAAATTTCGCAATGAAAGAGGAAAAGAAATTCCCACTTAACAGAAAATCTGAAAATGAACTCCCACTTCACAGTTACTGTTGAAGATCAAGAACGTGATTGTGAGCAAAGGGTGAGCAAGGAAAGGTTGGAAGGATGTAAAACATGCTAGAATGAAACTGCCACTTGCCACAGGAAGTTAAAATAGATTCCATTTTTAGTTATAGTGCCAATTGTATAACATAATTTTGTTTTCTTTGCCACTTGTACAAAGTTGTTGTAATTTTTGTGTATATATACATTTGTAATCCTTCCCAGAGTATATATGAAAAGTATAACAGAGAACGTTTGCTTCTGCTTCTTTAATTCAGCATTTGTTTGTTCTTAATTAAACAACTTTTCTTTACTATTTTGTTATATGGTATCAGAGCCAGATGGCTGATAATGATGGCACAAGTGTCACCGATACAAATCAAAACCCAATCCTACTCCAAAACACAAATCCAAATCCAAATCCAAGTTCTCATGATCCATCTCTTTCTGACACCCCTTGATAATAGTGCAATTATCACATTTTTCATCTACTAGTAATTGTATTTTCATGATTTATTGGCACTTAAATGTTTTAAGTACACTTATATTTTGGTTTAGGTTGCAAATGGATGAATACGGTGGAAATAAGGAGAAACAAGTGAAAGAGGACCAAAATGGAGGAAAGTGAAAGTTCAGGGACTAAAGTGCAAATATTCTAAAACCTATTTCTAACCTTGTGATGAAGGTTCAAGAGTTTTGGAGATCAATTGGATGAAGCAAGGAGTTCAAAGGAGTGAAAGATAGCCAAAACATTATCAAATATCAACTTTCAAGCTGAAAAGTTTTGCACCGGGTTTTAACCTTATATTGAGAACAGATTTTGACATAGTAGATGATCGAATTGGAAGTTGACATCTGAATAGAAGTTGTAGATCTTTGAGTTAGCTTTTCAACGCAATTTGAATCACCTCAATCGGACATCAGGAGATAAAGTTATGACTGAAATACGGAAGGCTGTGCGGAGGAATTTTCGTAAAGCCATGCGATCGCAAGGCTTTACTTCCTTGCGGTCGCCCAAACCAATTCAGGGAATAAAATGGTATATTTCAATTGTTCCTTGCGACAGCAAGGAATTGTACCTTGCGACCGCATGGTTCATTCCAAAACCCGAATTTTGCACTTTCCTTCTACGATTCAAACTCTTTTGGTAACATATTTTGCACGATTCCTCAACCCTAAAAACACCCCAGAACGCCTCCTAACCATTATTCTTCATTCTTGAACATCTTAAACTACAAAACACCTCCATGGAAGGCTAAAAACCTTGGTGAAGCGAAGAAGGAACTCACTCGGCTTGGGGAATTCATGTTGTTTATTCAAGATATTTGGTATTTTTGTTGTTAAACACTTCTAGATCTAGGTTCATCTTATTGAATTGATTGTGAAATTGGTTTAACATGTGTTAAGTTTTTCATAGAATCAATCTTGTTTTTCCTATCGAATAATTGAACCATGTGTTGAATTTCAATTCCAATTTGAATACCAATGTGATTATGCATTAACTTATGAATATTTGTGGAATTAGTTTAACATGTATCAGGTTTTCATAGAATTAATCACGTTCTTTCTATTGAATAATCAAGCTATGTGTTGAATTTATATTCCATTTAATTTATTGGCGTGTTCACTTACTGTCCTATGCTATGAGTATATGATCGATTTGTGAATTGGTTTCAATAAATAATTGCGTGAATTGTGAAGAGAATTTAGTATCTAGAAGTACACCTACGAACTACATTGGTCTTAATTGCAAAATTTTCCAATTAGAGTACCGGGACGAAAGTCTCTAATTGTGTAATCAATTTGAATAAACAATATTGAATGACCTGATCCGAGTGAGGGAGTTCCGAGCTTCACTACTTTAAATTATTGAATTTTATCCCATAATTTTTTTATTGATTCACTTGATCAACAACCGAAGCTACTACCATCTTAAGAGAACAAATCACCCACTTTCTTGACCATTTGACACATTTTCCATCTCCATGTGGATACAACACCCCAAAGCTGCACTACAACTACGGCGTTATACTTTAGGCGTAATCACCCCTTTATTTATTGGTGCAAATGAAAATTCTGGGCCTTTACTGGTAACACAGATGCTTGATTCCAGTAGCTACCATTCTTGGGCAAGATCTATGAGAAAAGCTATTCGAATCAAAAATAAACTTGGCTTCATTGATGGGAGCATCTGCAAACCCACTGATGTTGATAGCCCATTAATAGAACATTAGCTTCGATGTAATGATATAGTCATCACTTGGCTGCAAAACACCATGACAGTTGACATTAAGGCTAGTACATTGTATGCTAAAACAACACATCAATTATGGCTGGAATTAGAGCAACGTTTGGCTCAACAAAATGCACCCAAAATTTATGAAGTTAAGCAGGCCATAACAACAATGATTCAGGGACAGGATACAGTGAGTACCTATTTCTCAAAGCTAAAGACAGTACTGGTTGAGCTGATGAACTATGAATCAATTCCCAATTGCACGTGTGGAGGGCTACAGACAGTAATTAGCAACCAAGAGAGAGACTGGGTGATGAAATTTTTTATGGGACTGAATGATTCCTACAAGAGCCTCAAGGCTCAAGTTCTGCTGATAAAGCCATTTACCAAATTGAATGAAGTATATTCCATAATGCAGCAAGATGAGAAGATGAGAAGATGAGAAAAATTTCTGCTGATGCACCAGCCTTTGATGGAATGGAACTCATGGCAAGAAAAGGAAATCTAAGGGAAACTGAGAGAAAGAACTTGGTGGCTTAGAAGAGATATTACAGCACATTTTGGAAAATCCCTGGTCACTCACTTGATAGGTGTTTTAAGGCTAACAAAGACAAACCAACATGTACACATTGTCAAATGCCAGGCCACACTGTTAGCAATTATTTTAAGATCCATGGGTACCCTCCAGGTCACAAACTACATGGAGGAGTGCAGGCAAATGCTGTTCTTATTGATCAAAATGCTGACCCTATAGAGTCTTCACAGGAACTAGCTAGTGACAGAAACCAAGTTGTTTTAACTCAGGAGCAATACACTCAACTAATGGCTCTACTCAAACCTCCAACCAGCCATTCTCTAAGTTCTTCTTCCATCAACACATAGATGCACCTAAAATTTCTGGTACTTATATGTGCTTATCTGCTCATCATGGTAAAATTACTGTCAATTCATCAGTACCTTGGATCATAGATACTGGAGCCACAGACAACATTGTTTACTTAACTTCGTTTTTTATAGACATTAAGTCTGAAATCAATCAGTCCATTAGACTACCTAATGGGGATATAACAGTTGTAACTCATATAGGAAATGTTAGAGTCACAGATCATTTGTTTCTTCATGATGCCTTATGTGTTCCATCCTTTTCATTCAATCTCATATCTGCCAGGAAACTAGCCCAAACATCTAACTGTTGCCTTATATTTTCCTTTGTTTTCTGCTATGTGCAGGACCTTTCAACTTGGCAGACGATTGGTCTGGGCAAAGTGAGGCACTGTTTGTACCACTTAGTGCAAAATAAGTTCCCACCTACTAGCTTGATTCAAGACTTGCCATGATTCAATAATCGAGCCACAGTCTCAGCTGCTATCAACCAAAATAACTATGATCTATGGCATTTCAGATTAGGCCATCCCTCACATCCAAGACTGCAACTGACCAATCTGCATCAGAGTCCTAGTTCTAAACATACCAAACAACATTGTTCCATTTGCTCTTTAGCTAAGCTACATAGGCAGTCCTTCTATATTAGTCATCACATGTCAGAAAAGTGTTTTGATCTTGTTCACTATGACCTACTATGGGAAACCCTGTACTGACATTGCCTACGATTGATCTAAGTATTTTCTCACTATTGTTGATGATCATAGCAGATGCACTTGGGTTTATTTGTTAAAATTAAAATTTGATGCTTCAATGGCTTTGCAAAATTTCTATACCATGATTGAGACATAATTTAGTTCTAAAATGAAAATCATTAGAACTGATAATGGAGGAGAACTTAACTTGAAACAAATTTACTCTAAAAATGGAATTATACATCAAATCTCATGTGTTGAAACCCCTCAGCAAAATGCTGTAGTTAAAAGAAAGCACCAACATATTTTGAATGTAGCTAGAGCACTAAAATTTCAAAGTGGATTGCCTATGCTATATTGGAATGACTTTGTCCTAACTGGTGTCTTCTTAATTAATAGGATTCCTACTCCTATTCTACATAATAGATCACCTTTTGAAATCCTATTCAAGACCAAACCCATATATTCCAATCTCAATGTTTTTAGGTGCTTGGCCTTTGCTACCACACTTGCACACAACAGACACAAATTTGACTCTAGGGAGAAAATGTGTATTTTCTTGGGATACCCTTTTGGAACCAAGGGATATAAACTCCTTGACTTGGAAACCAACAGAACTTTTATATCAAGAAATGTAGTATTTTATGAGAACATCTTTCCCTACAAGAACTCTGAAATTCATGATGAGACTTCAACTCTCAAATTACCTACTCCTACTCAGTTAACCTATTATGAACCAAGCAACATCAACTTAGATTATCCTGTAATCTTCAATCCTCAACTGCAAGTAGAACCAGCAGAAGAATCTAGCCAAAATGAGGAACCTGCGAAAAATGACCAATCTCATACTGAATCAGAACCACCACCTAAACTTCCAAATGATTTCCATATCCCTCAAAGGTCTGAAAGAAGCAAAAGAGCACCTACCTATTTACATGACTTCATTTGCCAATAAGCATCTTCACTCACCTGTTCTCAAGCCTCCAACAAGAAGAAAGGTACTGTGACTTCAGGCAACCCCTTTCCCTTATGTGCAACACTTTTAAATAAAAAATTATCTAACCAACATAGAGTTTTTGCTTCATCCATACTCACTCACCCTGAACCAGCTACCTATGAAGAGGCTGCCAGATTTCCTCAATGGTGCAAAGCCATGAATGATGAGATAAATGATCTTGAGTTAAACAAGACTTGGACTGTGCTGACTTGCCACCTAGAAAGGTTCCTATAGGGTGTAGATGGGTTTATAAAGTGAAGTTCAATGTTGAAGGAAACATTGAAAGATATAAGGTAAGGTAGGTGGAAAAAGGATATACTCAATTAGAATGAGTATTTTATCATGAAACTTATTCACCTGTAGCAAAACTTGTGATTGTGAGAACATTGATTGCAGTTGCAACAGCAAGAGGGTCGTTTTTGCACCAGTTTGATGTTAACAATGCAT
Organism: Fraxinus ornus; assembly: GCA_903798235.1. Lineage (NCBI taxonomy): Eukaryota > Viridiplantae > Streptophyta > Magnoliopsida > Lamiales > Oleaceae > Fraxinus > Fraxinus ornus. Next base: position 24,934 of record CAIGRF010308847.1, on the reverse strand, counting down.
TTTTACATGGAGATTTGGAGGAAAAAGCTTATATACAGATTCCCCTGGCTATTCTATTGATGGGAGTTCAAAGGTTTGCAAGCTCAACAAGAGTTTATATGGTTTGAAGCAAGCATCTCGACAGTAGTACTCCAAACTATCAATTTTCATTATTGAACAAGGTTTCCATCAATCTAAGGTGAATTACAGTCTATTTACAAAGGAAACGAGTGACTCATTTATTGTCATTCTTGTCTATGTTGATGATATAATAATGGCAAGAAACAATGTAGAAGTGATCAATTCTCTCAAGATTTTGCTTGATGTAAAATTCAAGATCAAGGATTTGGGAAACTTGAAATATTTCCTTGGAATAGATGTGGCTAGATCAACTAAGAGAATTCAAATCTGTCAAAGAAAATATGTATTGGATGTCCTTTCAGATTTAAGAACCATTGGAGTAACCCCAACAAGAATTCCACTTGATCAGAATTTGAAGTTGTCCAAAGAAGAAGGAGAAGTGCTCTCTAATCCAGCCTTGTACAGAAGATTAGTGGGCATATTGTTTTACCTAACCATTACTAGGCCTGATTTATCATATTCAGTACACTTGTTGAGTCAATATATGCAAAATCCTAGGACCTTTCACCTAAAGGCTGCACACAAGGTGCTTAGGTACATCAAAAGGGCACCAGGCCTAGGGCTGTTCTTTCCCTCATCCTCAGACTTAAAACTTAGAGCCTACACTGATTCGAATTGGGGAGACATGTCCAGATTCTAGGAGATCAATAACAGGGTATTGTGTTTTCTTAGGTTCCCACTGATATCTTGGAGATCCAAGAAACAAAGTACTATCTCTAGATCATCAGCAAAGGTAGAATATAGGGCAATGGTGGCTATTTGTTGTGAACTAACATGGCTGAGATACATCCTAATGATTTACAAGTTCCATACTTATAGCTCGCTGAATTGTTTTGTGACAACCAAGTAGCCTTACACATTGCGGCTAATCCTGTATTCCAGGAAAGGACCAAACATATCGTGTTAGAGTTATATTATCACTTAATTTGTGATAAGATACAAGAAGCAAGCATCATTACAAAATATGTAAGGACTGGTTCACAAATTTCTGACATCTTTACTAAATCTCTGTGTTCTGAGGTCTTTCATTCACATTTGTCCGAGATAGGAGTGGAAAACATCTGCTCTCCATCTTAAGGGGGACTGTTGAAGATCAAGAATGTGATTGCGAGCAAATGGTGAGCAAGGAAAGGCTGGAAGGATGTAGAACATGCTAGAATGAAGCTATCACTTGCCACAGACGTTAGAATATATTCCATTTTTAGTTATAGTGCCAATTGTATAACAAAAATTTGATTTCTTTGCCACTTGTACAAAGTTGTTGTAATTTTTGTGTATGTATACATTTGTAATCCTTCCCAGAGTATACATGAAAAGTATAGCAAAGAACGTTTGCTTCTGCTTCTTCAATTCAACATTTGTTTGTTCTTAATTAAACAACTTTTCTTTACTATTTTGTTATAGTTACATAACAAAATAAACAAAAACTTTAAAATAAACTTGCGATTCATACGTTTGAGGAGATCTCATGCAAATGATTAGGATATTTTCTCACAAACCGAATACATGATTGGAATTAGGTTCAAGTAAAATGGCATCAACAAAAAATGGCTCGTCTTCAAAATTTTCTTCTGCTGAGATTAGGCTTGAAATAAAACAACACCACAATAAATGGGTCGTTTTGGGAGTATTCTTTTCTTCATGGAAGATATGACATGGCATTATTGAATGAATAGTGAGAAGATATTTTTAACAATTATGCTATTTTTGAAGGGTGAAAACTAAAAAAGGCAGCTACAGTAAATGGCTTGTGTAGGTCATCAGGGGAAAGTAATAAAGCAGCCACAGTAATTTGAATGATCGTTGGAAATAATTAAAGCATATTTGTAGATAACAGTGCTGCTACACTATTGAACCAGCTTAGTGTGAAAGCTATGCCTCAAAATATCTTGAATAGTAATGTGGCATCCTCTCTTTTAAGTAGAACACAAGAAAACTATCAAAAGCACTTTAAAAGAATTGACATCCCTCCACTATTTCATGATTTTTCAATACAATCTCCTTTAATATTTCCAAAATCATGTCAGGCTGACAGAGATTCTTTCATGGCTATCAGAAAAAGGCTTACATAGATTTTCATTTGTTAATTAAATCAGTCAATGAGCTGTTGATGGACAATTTAATCAACAAACAATCCAAAATCATGCAGGTCTCTTCTAGAAATTCCCTAGCCGAAGTGTTTCGTAGCTAAAACACGAGAGACAATGGATTTCCTTTATTTTTAGTCAATCCATCAACATGAAATTTGCTACAGATTCTTCTGTCTGATAACTTGGACATGGAGGCATTGAACTATGTGGATGAGATTTCTTATGAGTACCTACTAATGGAAATAAAGCATCAATCTGATTGGATTTCAGCTACTAAAATCAAGAATTGTATTTCTAGTTTCTTTAAAGTTCCAAAAAATCCAAGGGCAGTTCTGTTACATAACAAAAACAGCAAACAAGGAATTTCCATGTGTGAATATTCAAATAGTCCGTTGAAATCCACCAACTTGTTAGAATTTGGAAGGCCATATTAACTGTATGATGGCTGTTTACTGACCCAAAAATAGATTCATGGAAGCAGATAGGGGCGGAGCCAAAAAGACACATTAGGTTGGGCTGATTTTTTTATTTATTTTTAATGAACTTATACCATAAAAGATGTCCTAAACCACACGGTAAAACAAACCGCTCAAAACTCACTGAACCGGCATGTTCATGAATAGACCTTATAAATTACAATTCATAGGCCCGAGAAAACTATTGGATGACATGCTCATTTTATAGATGCACTTTTCTCAAATGATTTCATAAATTTCCAATGTGGGATGGTGTCTTTTATAAATGCTCTTCTCTCCAATGGTTTCATAAACTTCCAATGTGGGATAGTGACATAACAAAAAAATGTCAAAATGCCCATCAAAATCATTTTCCAAATGTATGTCTAATTGACTAATTTGATAAGTGGGTAGTACTTATGGGTCCCACAAAATGTGTGAATAATAAAAAGTAGTTTGACCAATTCTAAACAGTTTATAAATATTAGCATAATATGAATGGAGGAGTTCATACATCTATAGAGAAAGTTCTAGCCATTCAATGACCACAATTAACTTTTAGAAGACACTACTGTTAATAATATCACATGTCTTTAAGAACAACATAATTCACTTACCTGTCTCACGAGAAACTTTATTACTTCTTTTGCAGCATTATTTTTCTCTGCTCAGTCTTGACCAAATTCCATTACCTCTTTTAATTTCTGGGCTGGGGTAGGGCTAGGCTATAGCCCACCCCAACCTACCTCTCCATCCATCCCTGGAAGAAGATTTTAAAATTGCCTACCATAGGACGTACACAGACTATTCTATCAGATCGTTTGACTCTGTAAAGTCAAGAATTTCTGCTTGTTACAACATGAGATAGCAATGGAGTTGAAAGATGGTCAAATTGGTTCAAACCATGTAACTTTGAAGTTCAAGACTGAAGGCAAGCAAAGTTGGGAATTATTTCATCAGAAATACTTTTTATTGCCTTGGAAAAATTACATCAGATTACATTCAAATTAATAGAAATTAGAGGAAACGGGGAAATGTATCTGAATAAATGTGACTATTACATATCCAAGATGACTCCTTAAATTACTCAATCATTGGAATACTGGTAGACACTTGACTAAAATAAAGTTCAGTGAATGATTCTTTGAACTCTTCAGTGATCATTAATTTGGTTTATTTTCTAACACTGCCTCCCGTAAACCAAATTTGCTTTTCATTCCAAGTCTTGCAAGTTGTTTCTTCAAATCCTGATCTCCAACTGGTTTTGTAAATATGTCTACTACTTGATATTCTGTTTTTCAGTATTTGACTTGAATTATGCCATCATGAACAAGCTCTCTCAAGAAGTGATACCTCATACGAATGTGTTTAGTCCTCCTGTGTAAATTTTTTTCCTTTGTAACGGAAATTGTTGAATTATTGTCACACAAGAGGGTTATAGGAACATTCTGTTTGTGGTTTAGATTCTCCAAAATGCCTAGTATACATACAATTTGGCAGCCAGCAAAAGATGCCGCAATATATCCAGCTTCTATTGTTGAAATAGCAACAATTTGTTATTTCTTGGAACTCCAACAATATACTCCACTTCCAACGCTAAAGCCATAGCCCCAACGTACTTTTACTATCCTCAACACTTCCTGTAAGATCATTGTCAGTGTATCCAAAGAGTGTAGTTGGAACATTTGCTTCACAATGTTCTTAATATGGTGCTTCCATAAACTCCTGAACATGGTGGTATTAACAAGCTTTCCTTATCCTTTTTTCTGAGTTTCTGGCCTAAAATGCATGGAGTTTAGACAGGATTTGCAAATTCCATCTCAGACTTTTTAGAATCTCTCTAGCATACTGCTATTGAGTAATAAAAATTTCACTTTCTAATTGGTGTACTTCAATACCCAAAAAGTAATGTGATTTTCCCAAACCAATCATACCAAACTCTTTCATCATCATAACTCTAAAATCATCCAACAAGCCAGATTATTTTTAGTGAAGATAAGATCATCAACATAAAGACTTACTATAATGAAACTTCCATTAGGACCATTTTTGGTGTAGAGATTATGTTCATGTGGACTTTTATGAAAACCATTTGTTTCAAAAAAAATGCATTGATTCTACTAAACCAAGCCTTTAACGATTGTTTTAAACCGAACAAGGCCTTTTTCAACTTGTAAACTTTATGCTCTTCTCTCTCCTTCACAAAATCTGGGTTGTTCGACATAAATATCTTCTTGGATAAAACCATTTAAAAACACATATTTAACATTTATTTACAAGAGCTTCCAATTATCTTGAGCAGCTAGAGAAATTATAAGCCGAATAGTGTCAAGTCTAGAGACTGGGGAGAATACCTCATTATAGTCTTCTCCTTTTCTTTGCACATACCCTTTTTCTACAAGCCAAGCTTTGTGTTTATTGACTGAATTGTCAGGATTAAGTTTAATTTTGAACAACCACTTTACTTCTATAGGCTTTTTGTTTGGCAGCATATTTATGCTCCTACGTATTGTTCTTTTCAATGGCACAATTTCTTCCTTCATGACTTTTCTCCATTTTTCTTATTTTATTGTTGCATCATATAAAATTGGATCCTCACCTGCAAAAAATACAAACAAAACAACACCTTTATCATGAGTAGAATCAGTAGACTCGTAGATTTCTTGCTTATTCTTGGTGGCTCTTTATCAGATTCTTCTTCTCTAGAAGAACTTGAAGGTGAAAGGGATCCACAACTCAGAGAGGAAGAATTGTCACAATATTCATTTGAAGTGTTATCTCCTTGAAAAAGTATTGACTGACTGTTCTTATTACCTTCAAAGGTTGCATTTTCATTAAACTTTACATCCCGACTTATAACAATTTTCTTCGTCAATGGATTGTATAATTTATAACATTTAAACCTTTGAATATATCCAACAAAAATGCATTTACACGTTTTATCATCCAGTTTATTCCTTGTAGCATCTGGTATATGGGCAAAAGCAAGATTAAAGAATATCTTTAGAAGTGAAACTGTTGGTTTAGAACCATACCAGGTTTCATGTGAAGTCATGTTATTCAAACTTTTTTAGGATGACATGTTGATCAAATATACTGCACAAGCAACTGCCTCTACCTAAAGTTCTCGTGGTAGTTGCTTTCTTTTAAGCATGCATCTTCCCATTTCTATAATGGTTCGGTTTTTTCTTTCATAAACTCCATTCTGCTGTTGTGAGCACCATACAGTCAGTTGATGTCTTATTCTAAGATTTCTGCACATTTTTTCAAAGTCCCTTGAAAGATACTCCGTCCCACGATCAGATCTTAATGTCTTAATATAAAATCCAGAAAACTTCGCAACTACAACATTAAAATCTTTAAAAGCTTGAAAGCAATCAGATTTTTCTTTAAGAAAATATGTCCAGACTTTTCTACTAAAGTGATCAAAGAAAGAGAAAAAATATTTGCTACCTCCAAGAGATAAAACTGGAATTGGTCCACACAAGTCCGAATGTATAAATTGTAGTGGTTATCTGACTCTCCAAGATGACTTATGTAGAAATGGACTTCTATGTTGCTTTTCAAGTTTGCAGGCATCACAAACTTCATTTAGTTGATTAATCTGAGGAACACCATTCATCATTTTCTTTTTTGATAACAATTTCAAGGCTCCATAATTTAAATGACCATATCTGTCATGCTATAATTTTGAAATTTCTCCATTCATGCTAGGGAAATGAGAAGCAACATTAGTAACTTTTAGCTGAATAGGAAATAGATTATTTGATGCCAGTGGAATCTTTGTCACAACTGGATTTTCTCTGGTCAAAATGCACAATTTATCATGTAAATTGATCTCAAAACCCTTTCTTAAAAGATGGCCAACACTTAATAGATTGCTTTGCAAACTAGGAACCTAATAAACATCAGACATCTTTTCAAGCTTTACTATCTTAGTTTCAAATGTTATTGCTCCTATTCCTTTAATTACAAAAGCTCTAGCATAACCAACTTTGACTTGCCCAAATTCTGATTCCACCAGTTTAGAAAACAAGTTTTTATTTCAAGTCATATGTTTACTAGCTCCGCTATTCAGATACCAAACATCATTCTGCTTATTTTCACATGATAATAACAAAGTTTCATAACTATCATTTTTATGAATGAAACTAGTTTCTGCTTTATCCTCATTTTTCTTGTTCCAACACTAATTGTTTTTATGGCCAAGTTTGTGTCAATGATAGCATTCAACATATTCATTTTCCTTACACCAGTAATCACTGCTTTTATGACTAGTTTTATGACAGTAAAAATATTCAGGGAATTCTTTTCTACGTCTTTGTTGATATCCTCGTCCTTGACCTCTTCGAAAATTGCTTGTGTGATCATCTTTTTCTTCTTCTTTGAACTCTTTACCACTTTGAAATCCTCTTCCTTTCCATGAGAAGGGTGGCCTCTATCTCGACCTCCAGATCATCCTCTTTTTCTAAAAGTATTAAAGCTGGATCCTTCAAAAAATCTGAGATACAAGTGGTTGGTCAGGGAGTGAAGGAATCCTGTACTTTACTGGTAGTTCATGAGATTTTAACGATACAAGTAAATCATCTAATGAAAGCGTTTCCAAGTCTCTAAATTCCTCAATTGTGGTAGCTAACTATGTCAACGAGCCAAGCTCGGGCATAAAAAAAGCTCGAGCCGAGCCCAAGCTTTTTTGGACTGGGCTTTTTTCAACCCGAGCCAAGCCGAGCCGGGCCCGGCAAAAACAAATGAGGCTCGGCCTGAGCTTTTGCACCGGGCCTTAGCGGGCCGAGTGGGCTCGATTTTTTTCTTTCTTTCTTTTTTTTTGGTGGCACGTTATAACCTAATGTCGGATAACATGTTAGATTTATAAATGACTAAATGAGTGACCATCCATTATAACAAAGTGAGAAATCTTTTTTAATGACCGATTTGAAATTTCTTACAAGTTTTAGTGGTCATTGCCCATTGGTGAAATTGGCTCAATTTTTAAATATAATCAAGCAATATAATCACTAATAATTTCACTTAATATAAAAGAATAAACGTGTGTAAATGAAAAATTGCTTACTTTAAATATTTAGGCACTTAGATAAATGAAATAGTAATAATGCAATAAATATTAAACAAACAAATATCACACATTTTCCAAAATAATCTAGCTGATAAATTATGAGATAAAATTGTCACTTATAATTAGTTTATTAGGTTCATGATGAGAAGAATAAGTTGGTTAAGCAAATTGTGATCATTTGTCTCAATTTAAGCCATCCATCCACAATAATTTATGGTGTAAAATAAAAAAATGTTGGGCAATTTTTTTTATGGGCCGGCCCGGCTCGGTGGAACCGAGCCCGAGCCCGAGCCACCGAGCTTTTTTGCCATCCCTAGTGACAGCTATGAATCAAACCTTGATGGTAGACTTCGAAGAACTTTTTCGACAACTTTATTATCTTGTAAACTTTCGCCATTCAATGCCATTTGATTTATTATTGTTGTGACCCTTGTGAAATAATCAGAAATACTTTATTCTTTTATGTCCAATTTCTCAAACTTTAATCTCAAGGACTGTAAGTGTACCTTTTTACTCCATCTTCTCCAAGGTGTGTTATTTGTAAAATTTCCCAAACCTGCTTTGAAGTTTCATCTTTTAAGATTCGTTCAAACAATGGTCTTTCAATTGCCTGGTAAATATGGAAAAGGGTTTTACTGTCTTTTTCTCGCTTTTCATTCAAAGTCTTTCTTTGTGCTTGAGTTATTCCATCTTCAGTCTCTGGATCTTCAAAACCTTCATCAATAATATTCCAAAGCTTCATAGATTTCAGCAACACTTTCATATTGTAACCCCAATAGTCATAATCTTCCCCCATTGAAACGATGAATAAGAGACACCAGATTATTTGGATTTGCCATGATTTTCTTTTCCAAGATCTATTACTACAGTTCTATTCTAATAAAAAAAATTTGTAAAGTGGTGTGCTGTCTCATGCACCCAAAAATAAAACGTTAACTTCTAAAAACAAATATAGTGGTGGAAGCAAGAGCCGATCCCACAAATAGTGATTAATCTAATTTTATGCTATGTAAACGATGATTGGGGGAGTTTTGATTATACACCAACAACTTTAAATAAATAAACTAATGAATAACTCAAATTAAAATAACAAAAGTAATCAAAAGAACAAACTTTGGTTTAAGTCTACATTTACCATTGAAATTTCACAACTGATCATAGATTCAAATATATATTAATTCACACTTTGAATATTTACCGTTGGATTTATTTTTCATATTTCTCCTTAATTGTAGTTAATTAGAAAACAAGCAATCCAATTAACCATAATTACTAAACAACCCAAGACAAGTGCTATGAATTTAATCTAGTAACCGTCTTAATAATTAGAGAACTCGATGAAACAAAATAACACAATCACAAGCGGTTGTATTTAATCTAGTCAAACGTTCTTCTCAAGATTTAATAATTTCTAACGTAGCAAATCATTAAACCCTAGTTGCTTCATAAATTAAAGAGATCAAATAATTACAAATTCGATATTTAACTTAGCTATATATTGCAATAAATAATAAACAAGTAGACCTCCTAGCAATTAAATGCAACAATTATGAAAACAAGAGCAGAAGAGCATTCAACACTCAAAATATGAATTAAACAATGAAAATAATTTAGATCTCATATTTGGATTGGTTTCGAGACTTCAGTTTCCTTCGATCAAGTACAAGAATTTAGCTACTCATGAAGAATTCTAAGAGTAAAAAAGAGAAAAAGGGGAATAGGGGCATCTTATCTTTTCTGCATGGTTTTAGGGTTTAAAAAGCATTTTGAAATATGTTTCCATAAGTGTTTGAGTCAAATTCAGAAACCAGAATTTTTGCTTCAAAAGTTACTATAAGAATGCATAGTACAAATGCATGCGACCGCATAGCTTTATCTACTTATATCAGACAGCTTTTAGTATTTTGATTATATCTTTCTCTCCTGATATCTGATTGAGGAGATTCAACATGTATTGGAAATATAACTCAAAGGACTACAAATCATCCAGATGTACAAGTTTTCCAATTCGAACGTTTCCTATGTCAAAAATTGGTCTAAAACTGAGATTGAAAATTTGAAGCACAACTTTCTCGACTAGAAGTTGATATGTGATAGTACTTTGACTATATTTCATCCCTTTGGCTTCTTTCCCCATCCAATTGATACCTAACACTCTCAAATCTTCATCTTAAAGTTCGACATAACTTTTGAGTATTTGTATTTCAGTCCTTGAACTACGTATTTCTTCCATTTTAGTATTTTTCGCTTGTTTATTCTAAATTTCACCATATTCTTCCAATTGCAACATAAATCAAAATATAAGAATACTGAGTACATTTAAGCATTAATTAATCACAAGAGCGTAGGATAAAGGGATGAAAAATATAGCATTTTACATTCTCATCAAATTCCTCCCACACTTAGCTTTTGCTCGTCCTCGGGCAAAACTCAATTTTTACTTTCCTCAAAAATACCAAAGTTGTAACGCCATAAACATAGAACAACCAAACTCTTTAAAGAACATAGTATATCATGAACAAACGTTCTCACACAACTTATAACCAATTAGCGAGCATTTTCATATGAAGATGGAGTAAACCAAACACGTAGACCCTCACGGAAATAAGCACTGGACTCTCATGTGTTTGAATGGTATGTGTTTCACTCAAGTTCATTCCAATGGAAACAATCTACCATATGCTTACATATCACAAGGACTTTCGAAGGTTGTAACGGGGCTTAGGGTCAATGTGGGAAATATTTGGGATGTAGCTCAAAAGCCATCAAAACTAATGGAGCAAACATGAATCAACTCAAGCTCAAATATATAAGACATGTAAAGCACGTCACTCCACCCAGCAGTTCCTTCAATTTGCATCTATCCCGCATAAATAAATCCCTTTCTTAGCATTTTAGGAGAAATTATGGACAAGTTTGTAACATTAAAGTCATTTCCTCCATCACATTCTTTTCTTCTTCTTTTTTTCTCAACCATCTTTTTTTTTTCTTCTAACATATTTTTTTTTTAATTACAGCAACAATGGAACTTGTGAATTGAGAATGAAAATATATTCCAATTCACCCATCATAGTCCTATAGAACTCCATACACCCCCACACTTATTTCTTGCGCACCCATACATATCATAATGATGAACAATACTCCACTAGCTCTATGACTTGGGTAAAGACATTGTTTTTTCGGGTTAAAGCCTCTAACGTGCGTTTAGAAAAACGAAAAGGCAATCAAGCTCAAAGGGGTTCGACAAAAGGAAAAAATAATTACAAGTTAAGCTATTTGACTTAGGTAGCTAACTTATATAATAAAGATGACCTTAATCATGTTCATGCATGCATGTATCAATATGGCTTTGAAGAGAATCAAAGCAAGTTCTAGAGAAACAAATCCATGGAAGAATATTACTCATGAAAGAACATAGTGAGACTAATATGAATGTATCAGTCTAAAGGCTCAAAATCTGATCGGCTTTTGTCTACAAACTACAATTACTACCATCCTCAAAGAAAATAATTAGACTAACTAACTCTAAGTTGAGAGATTACTTATTCAATCATGTTATGAGTTCTTCAAAAACTTAATTGAATTTAGCAAATAGTATACACAACCAAAAATATTTAAAAACCACCACTTTTTTTTCGAAATTTTATTTTTATTCTTATTTCTTTCTTTTTTTTAAAAAAATAATAATTTAAACTCACATTAATATGAGAACAACTCAAACACAACCTAAATATAAATACCCTACCCCACACTTAAAAATTACATTGTCCTCAATATAAGGTGAAATGCAAATAAAATGACAAAAATAACCACATTATAAATACAAAAATCAAAAACAAAAAGATAAAGGAACAAACTCTCGTTGGATTGCCTCCCAAGCAACGCCTTTGTTTATTGTCATTGGCTCAATTTGTTGCTTCCTTCCTCAATTGGCATCAATTGGATCCCCAAGGTCCAAAGTTATCGCGTTCTCCACTTGGAAACCTTCATAGAAAGGTTAAGTCTATAGCCATTCTTGAACACCTTGGAAATTGCTAAACTTTAAATTTCAACTGCACCACAAGTCTGCAACACAGAGAGTAAATGCCTCTCATTCGATATTGGCAATACAAAATAAGAAATGTTACTTGACTGCTGTAACTTTGGAAAATTATGCAATGCTGCAATGGTTTCCTGTAAGTAGGGTGGGGCATAACCCGCCCGAACCCGCCTAACCCACCCAACCCGACCCAAACCGATCGATTTGGGTCGGTTTTTAGTCTTTTTTGGTGGGTTTCGGGTATGTGGGTGATTATTTGGGTCGGGTTGGG
>CAIGRF010308809.1:5556-27936 GCA_903798235.1 Fraxinus ornus | reverse complement strand
TATAATGTCAATTCACGTAGTTCAGGTTTCAAGAGTCAAACATTTCTCACCTTGGAGGTATTTATAGGCACATGTTGCTAGTGTGAGTTTGGCAGTTGCTGGTGCCACATGTCCCACGTAAGCCTCCCCACTTGTTCCACGTTCGGGTAGAAAGATTCCAACTTCTCAAGTAGTTGGTTGTTCCCACGTTTCCCCACGTTTGGGTAGAATGGCCTCATGGTGGTAGGCGGTCTCATGGGGGTCGACGAATCCATGGGGTTGAGGGTTCAGTGGAGGTAGACAGCCTTGTACTAGTAGACCACGCGAGCATAAAGGGCCTCATGGGGGTCGACGGTCTTACCGGGGTGATGGCTTCATGATGGTATGCGTGTAACATATTTTTGAGAGTGTTGGCCTTATTCGTCCATGTGGTCAATTAACGATGTCACATTATATCACCTTCGTTTCAAGTACTAGAGGATTCTGTATGTGTTCATCCTCAATCGTCAAGCTCAAGATTCAATAGGTTTGATATTTGACAGCATTATTAGTGCAGCCTGTAGGAAGCACTACCAAAACCCATGGCTAACACGCGTTCATGACACCTTCTAGCATGCTCATCCACTCCTAACCAGCCCCTCGCTGAAGATCCTCCAGTTTTGCATGAGGAGTCATCAAGAGGACCAATACCCCCACAAATGGTTGTTGCTCCTGGGGCATTTGAGGACCTTCACCAACAAGTTGCCACTTTAACTCAGTTGTTGAATCAAAGAAATTTGCATCCAGGGCCAGCACGACAAGGTGGTTTTATGACAGATACTCCAGTGTAGGTGTGGCATTCTTGGTAATGGTGATGACGGAACCTCATGTGTGCCTCACATGAAATTTCGCTCGAGATCAGTTACTATGGACTTTACTGTACATGTCGGGATCATTCATGACGTGATTACAGCTAGTATGCTTCAAAATACTCAAGGGACAACAAGATTCATCCCTAAAACCTTGTTCACTCCATAGATCTTGTCATATCCCTTACCAGACAGATTCATGTATCCATGCATTATAGAGTACGATGGAATTACAAACCCGATTAACCATCTCAATGTATACACCGACGTCATGAATTTGACTAATGCTGCCAGGGATTTGTTCTTTACCTTAGAGCCCAATTCCATCGTCTCAATCTCAAATTTGGCCGACAAGTTTTCTGCCTTCTTTGGAAGTAGTGAACGCATTAGGAAAATCTTTGCTTTCCTCATGTAGCTTCGACATGGATCGAACGAATCCCTACGTTATTTCATGATGAGGTTCAATAAAGAAAGACTTCAGATACCCGATCTACATATCACGACAACAATCTCAGTCCTCACATATACCATAAAATGTGAGACATTCAAAATATTTTTGTCACAAACCCCGCCTACGTCAGTAACCAAGCTCCTCACCCAAGGAAAAAAATATATTTACATGGAGAAGACATTGAATACGAAGAGAACTCATCCGACCTCGAAAAATCCAAAGCATAAGAGACATCATGATCTTAATCCTCGATCAGAAATTCTTAGAAATAAACAGAGATAGGGGACATTGCCGACATCATTCACCCGACTAAACACTTCTAGATCTATATTTTGATGGTAATCAAGGATACGACAGAGCTTAAATGCCCTTCAAGGATGCAATCCCATCCTAATACTCGAGACAAGAGTAAGTATTGTGATTATGATCGGGACCACGGGCATACTACGGAGAACTGCAAAAGCCTTCCTAGTTAGTTATGACAAACACCCAATGAATGATAATGATAAACGAAAGGTTCTCGAAGGAAAGAGGAATGATCAGCCCATAGCAGGAACTATTAACAATATCGTCTGGGGTATAGCATCAGGAGGAGACTTAAACAATGGATGTAAATAGTATGCTCAATAATACACCTCAACTTCAAGGCAAGTTTATGACAACCTTGAAGACATCACATTTGGGTCACATAATTTGGAAGGCATACCATCTCCTCATGATGATGCCTTAGTCATATCAGTTATCATAACAATTTTAAGGTGAAAAGGATCTTGATTGATAATAGAAGTGCAGGAAACATACTTTCTCATAAGGCTTTTACTAGGATGAGGATTTTGGCCGAACAGCTCAAAGTAGTTAAAACCCCCCTTGAGGGGTTCGGAGGTGGAACAATCATCCCAGAGGGGGTCGTCAATCTTTCTCACCTTGGGATTAGATCAGAAGCAAGTGATAGAAATTACAAACTTCTAAGTAGTTCGTACTTTGATGTATTACTAGTGTTCAAGGAATAAGTACTAACGTCAAGCAAATCTCAACACCTGAGGTCGAGCTCAAGCAGCCTGGAAGACCTGCTCCCATGGAAAAACTCATAGAGATCGATAGAGTAACACTTCCTCGTGCATCGAAAAAGAGTAACACTTGGTCGAGATCTTGATGTCACTATCATGGCTAAACTTATAAGTCGTCTATCCCGCAATATTGATGTATTTACCTGGAAGGTTGAGGATATTCCTGGGATAGACCCTAGGATTGCAATCCACAAACTTAATATTACCCTAGGAGCTAAGCCAATTATGTAAAGAAAGAGACAATTTGCACCAGAGCTTCACGAAGTCATATAGGAAGAGATTGGTAAACTAATTAGTGCTTGGTTTATTCTTGGAAGTTTAGTACCTTGATTGGCTTGCCAATGTTGTTCTTGTGAAGAAGGCCAATGGTAAATGGAGAATATCTCTTGACATCCATGGAATCGCTTATTAACAATAAAGAGGTACAAAAACTGACAGGTTGGGTTGTCGCCTTAAACAAGTTCATGGCTTATGTAACAAATAGATGCTTTTCATTTTTTAAAGTTCTCAGGGGTAATGAGAATTTCGAGTAGAATGAGGAATGTGAGAAGGAATTCCAAGAACTCAAGCAGATATTGGAAACCCCACCAGTTCTCACAAAACCCGAGTCCAGAGATACTTTATTTTTGTACTTGGAAGTTTCTCAAAATGCAGTAAGTGCGGTATTGGTGAAAGTGGCCAACAAAGCTCAACAACCAATCTTTTATGTGAGCAAAGTATTACTTGATGCGGAGACCAGGTATACATTAGCCGAACAACTTACTCTTGCCCTAGTCGTGGCAGCACAAAAACTGCAACAATATTTTCAATCTCACTCGATTGTGGTATTCACCAATCAGCCACTCAAGTACATACTTCAGAAGCTCGACGTCTCGGGAAGATTGTTGAAGTGGGCAATTGAACATGGTGAATTTGATATAGAGTTCAAACCCCGACCTTTTATCAAGGCACATCCCTTGGCTGATTTCATAACAGAACTCGCCCTAAGGCCTTGTGGGCCAGGAGATAACCCAACCACCGCCTCTACGGACATGTGGAAGATATTTGTAGATGGAACATCTAACTTATTGGGCTCAGGTGCATGTTCATAATTACAAGCTCATAAAAATTCAGTGTGCCTCAGATTTGAATTTGAAGCTACAAACAACGAGGCAGTCGATCGAAAATACTTTCTTGCGGCTTCGATAAAAAACAAAGCAAGAAAGGTTACAATAGCTACCATGTATCTATCTTGGTGGAGATGCAAAACTATGGTGGTGGACAAAATATGTTGATATTCTGGCCAACAGGGTCCGAATAGATTCTTGAGATCTCCTTAAGGAAGCGATCAGATAGAAGTTTTTCCATAAAATGTGGAATATCAGGCACGAATGGTACTATGAGAACTGAAACTACAACCTCCACCATGGAGTACGTGAAAGCCTTTTCAGGACATATGCTAAATGTTCGAGATATGTTAAAAAATGATAAGCTATTCACCATCATGGAAGGGTTGAGACGTGGACATGCATGGAGAGACAGAAGGTTACTGATTTGAGCACGACCATGGGAACCGTCAAATGTTTAAGTGACTATCAACCAGAGTTGGGAAAAAGATCAACATTCAGAGAATATTCAAGCTATCGGAGGTGGAAGCAGACCTTACAGACCCAACTCGAACTCAAATGGGGAAGAGCGTTACTCTAATAATAAAGGAGGAGCCTATCAAGGCACCTGTCAAAATAACTTTCAAGAAAATTATCAAAACAGCCGTTAATGAAATTATAGCGGTAGAGCAGTAAGGCCTTGTAGGCCAGGAGATAACCCAACCACCACTTCTACGAACATGTGGGAGATATTTGTAGATGGAGCATCTAACTCATCGAGCTCGGGTGCATGTTCATAATTAAAAGCTCGAACAAGCTCATAAAAAATTGGTGTGCCTCAGATTTAAATTGAAGCTACAAACAACGAGGTAGTCGATCAAAAATACTTTCTTGCGGCTTCGATCGAAAACGAAGCAAGAAAGGTTACAACAACTACCATGTAACTATCTTAGTGGAGATACAAAACTGTGGTGGTGGACAAAATATTTTGATATTCTGGCCAACATGGTTCGAATAGATTCTTGGAATCTCCTCAAGGAAGCGATCAGATAGAAGTTTTTCCCATAAAATGTGGAATATCAGGCATGACGAGTACTACAAGAACTGAAACTACAAGCTCCATCAGGGAGTACGTTAAAGGATTTTTCAGGACATATGCTGAATATTCGAGATGTGTCGGAAAATTATAAGCTATTCACCTTCATTGAAGGGTTGAGACCGTGGACATATATGGAACTTCAGAGACAGAATGTTACTGATTTGAGCGCGGCTATGGGAGTCGTTGAATGTTTAAGTGACTATCAACAAGAGTTGGGAAAAAGATCGACATTCAAGGAATAGTCAAGTTATCGGAGGTGGAAGGAGACCTTACAGACTCGGCTCGAACTGAAATGGAGGAGAGCGTTACTTTAATAATAAGGGAATAGCCTATCAAGGCACCCGTCAAAGTAAATTTCAAGAAAATTATCAAAACAGCCGTTAATGAAACTATAACGGTAGCATCAGTAACAACTGGAATAAAGGAAAATCAACGGAGGGTAGATCTTATGTCACTCTTAAATTGATGTTATTTTTATGTGAAGGACCTTGTCGGGTGTTGGAGTTCCCTAAGAGACGGATGGTGAATGTATATTGTCAACTAGCGAGTGACAGAATGAGTTCAAAGCAAGATGTCCCACAAGCTAGATGTTACGGTGAGACCAACTCCGAACAGGATAAGGATGTAGTTGACGCATTCTCATATCAGTAAAATACACTATCGCATCGAGCTACTGAAAAGGATGATGTTCCCTTGAAAGAGGTAAAAAGATGGAAGAATCGAAGGCTTGTAGAAGGTTACTGATTTGAGCGCGGCTACGGGAGTCGTTGAATGTTTAAGTGACTATCAACAAGAGTTGGGAAAAAGATCGACATTCAGGGAATAGTCAAGTTATCGGAGGTGGAAGGAGACCTTACAGACTCGGCTCGAACTGAAATGGAGGAGAACGTTACTTTAATAATAAGGGAAGAGCCTATCAAGGCACCCGTCAAAGTAAATTTCAAGAAAATTATCAAAACAGCCGTTAATGAAACTATAATGGTAGCATCAGTAACAACTGGAATAAAGGAAAATCAACGGAGGGTAGATCTTATGTCACTCCTAAATTGATGTTATTTTTATGTGAAGGACCTTGTCGGGTGTTGGAGTGCCCTAAGAGACGGATGGTGAATGTATATTGTCAACTAGCGAGTGACAGAATGAGTTCAAAGCAAGATGTCCCACAAGCTAGATGTCACAATGAGACCAACTCCGAACAGGATAAGGATGTAGTTGACGCATTCTCATATCAGTAAAATACACTATCGTATCGAGCTACTGAAAAGGATGATGTTCCCTCGAAAGAGGTAAAGATGGAAGAATCGAAGGCTTGTATTTGTAGGGCCAAAGGCCTAATGTACATTGATGAAAAGATCAATGGAAAGCCAACCAGTGCTATGGTAGATACTGGTGCTACTCACACCTACCTCGCAAGTACCAAAGTGGAGTGACTCGAATTTGTTCTGAAAAAAGTAGTGGAAAAGTCAAAGCAATCAACTCCACTGCTCAACCTATAGTTGGAGTACCAAAATCTGTATTGCTCAAAGCAGGTCCTTGAGAGGGAAGGACAAACTTTTCTGCAGTTCAGATGGATGACTTCAAGCTTATTTTAGGATTGAAATTTCTTCGGGATGATACTAGGATAGCAGTGTTGTCATATTCCGATTCATTAATGATGATGGGTAGTAAATTATGTGTCATCACTGCACAAGCTGGGAAGATGGGAGAGAAGAGTATCTCGGCCATGGAATTTGGTAAGGGTTTCAAAAGAAATGAACACTCATTTTTGTGCACGATTCGATTAGAGGAGATCGAAGAGGCGACTGGCCCTATTCCAAAACCCGTCAAAGACTTTTTAAAGAATTAGAGGACATCATGTCGGATGAGTTACCAAAGAAATTGCCACAAGGAGGGCGATTGATCAGGAGATTGAACTTATTCCAAGTGACAAGCCTCCTGCCATGGTTCCCTACTGTATGTCTCAGCTTGAGCTTGAAGAGTTTCGAAAACAATTGGGAAAAATGTTGGAAAGTGGGATTATCGTGCCTGCAAAATCACCATATGGAGCTCCCGTGTTGTTTAAAAAAAAGGCCGATGGTTCTCTTAGAATGTACTGTGACTATAGAGCCTTGAACAAGATCGTTGTGAAGAATAAGATGTCCTATTCCGCTGGTCGCGGATTGCTTCGACCGACTAAACTGGGCGAGATATTATACAAAGATTGATCTCAGGTTCGAATACTGGCAAGTTCGGATCAAAGAGTGAGATAAAGCAAAGTCTACAGTGGTAACAAGATATATAGCCTTTGAATTTAAAATGATACCTTTTGGCTTAACAAACGCTCCAACAACATTTTGTATAATAATGAATCAGGTACTTCACGGGTTCTTAGAAGATTTTATGGTGGTGTACCTGGACGATATAGTAATCAATACCGAGACATTGGAGGAACATGTGCAACATGTGAGGCTGGTTTTCAATCGGCTACGAGAGAATGAACTCTATGCCAAACCGTCTAAATGCTCATTCGCTCAGACGTCTATCAGTTTCTTGAGTCACATTATCAAACAAGGCAAATACGCAAGGATTCAAAAAAAGTTACAGACATTAAAGATTGTCAACCAGCAAACAATGTCCATGATGTACGTTCATGTATCATGTTATGCAATTACTATCGAAGATTTGTGAAAGGGTACTAAAAAATTGCATTGTCGCTTACCAAATTAACAAAGAAAGATAAGGATTGGAACTGGTCATCCCAATACCAAAATGCTTTCGAGAAGTTGAAGAAATCTATGTGGGTGAACCTGTTGTTAGCCTTACCCGATATGACTAAACAATTCAAAGTTCATACCGATACTTCAGATTTTGCACTTGGTAGAGTCCTTATGCAAGAAGGAGATCCGGTAGCATATGAATGCCAAAAGATAAACCAAGCAGAACGTCATAATTCGACGTACGAAAATGAGTTGTGGGGCAGTAGGACTGCCTTAGAGGATGGTGTCACTATTTGCTTGGGTCTTCATTTATTATGAAGACGGATAGCACTACGGTTAGTCACTTCATGTCCCAATCGAGACTATCAAGCAAACAAGCTCGTTGTTAGGAACTTCTTTCATAGTTCAATTTAATGCTCGAGTATCGTCCCAAATCAATTAATCAAGTTACCGATGCTCTTAGTCAACGGGCCGACTAGGCCACCATTTTCTCTATGGCTGCTTTTTCAGGGAGTACGGTTACCACAAATACAAGGGACCAAATTCAAACATTTTTGGATAAGGACTCGACTACTCAATATTTGGTCAACCTCATCAAGCAGGGCAAAAGTCGTCAATTTTGGCTCGATGGGGGCCTAGTGAAGACTAAGGGAGACCGCATATATGTTCCTAAGGGCAGAGATTTGAGGAAATCACTAATTACGAAATGTCACGACACGATTTGGGCAGAGCATCCTGGAGAGGAACGTACTTTTGCACTACTATAACGTGCATAATACTGGCCTAAATGCGGGATGACGTTGCAACTTAGTTGCATGTGAAAACCTATCTTATGTGTCAGTAAGATAAGACAGATCATTAGAAAAATACAGGCTTCCTTGAGCCCCTTTGCGTCCCAACTAAGCCAATTGAGAGTTTGTCATTGGACTACATTATTGGATTGCCAAAAGTTGGGGATTTTGGCATTATCATCGTCATGGTAAACCGTCTATCAAAGTACGAAACTTTTATCGCAGCGCCCAAATATGTATCAGCTGAAGAAATGGCTCAACTCTTATTCGAACATATTGTCAAATACTCGGGACTGCCTAAAGATATCGTCAATGATCAGGATCCTCGATTTACTAGCATATTTTGGACTGAGTTGTTCAAACTTCTTGGTCGAACTTTGAGCATGAATTCTAGATTTCACTCACTATTTGATGGACAGATGGAGCACTTCAATTCTATGCTGGAAGAATATCTTCGATACTTTATCTCTACTTCGCAGAAATATTAGGTGAAACTTTTGTATGCAACTCAGATTTGCTTTAGTGCCCAAAAGAGCTCTTCCAACATAAGAGTCCTTTTCTAAGATACGGCAAGGACGCAGTTTTCCTGTTTTCAATACGCATGCTTGCGCTTTAAATGCATAATGATAACAATTTGTTACAATTGTTAGAGGCGACATGATCCACACGTGCATGCTAAGCATGATTTGATCTAGGTCGTCTCAGATTGAATGTTTCTCAAAAGAAGGCCTAAAGCATTTGTTATACTTTTTTACACTTCGAAAAAAAAAACTTTAAACAACAAAACATCCTTTGTATTTTCCCAGCAGCTTTGAACTTCTTTTTGGCGAGCAATCAAATTTTCTTCTAGTTGATTTGTTTGATACTTGTGTAAGTCATATACTATTTTTCTTGGGTTTTTGTGTTTTGAAAAACATTAGATGACCTCTTTTTTGAAAGAAACAACAAAGGAGGTTCTTCTGGGAAGGTTAATATGGCGATGATATGTGTCGAGGTTGGAGTTTCAGCAACATTAGTGAGTGTAGGTGAAAGACTAGACATTTTAATGCAGGCGAAGCTCCTCTTAGGCTCATATGGGAACTGTAGTTGTTGAGATGCTTTGTAGAATCGTATTTTCCTTCATACTTGGGAATTTGGTAGTACAAAATGGTTGGAAGATTTTCATCATCATCTAGTTTGAAGGATCTATATGGACCATCTGAATTTTCTTCCTCGACTTGATACTAGGGCATTTGTGATACGCCAGCCTGGTGTCTCAAATTTGATAAGTCCCTTCATTCTCACTTATTTCTAGGTGGAAGGACTTGTTGTGCCCATAACTTTGCACATATTCATGTGGCCTTTGCATAGGAGGTGGTTGTTGGGGCCTATTTCTAGGCAATGATGAGTCAATTCTATAAAATACATTGGAGGACCTTTGTGGTCCGCATTCTTCTTCATATTTTGGAGTAAAGTTATCCTCCCTCTAGGTTTGGTCATCTACAGGCAGACTGGAGGTGTAATTAGTTGACATATCTGCCTCTACCTCTCTTTCAGCAAGGCTAACCTCCCTCTATCTGTGAGAGTAGGCCCTTTGGCTAAGTTCTTCCTAGTTTTGTTGTTTGAAAGCATCTTGCTAATGCATTTGGTGCCTCGCATGTCCTTATTGCTCAGACGTCTATCAGTTTCTTGGGTCACATTATCAAACAAGGCAAATACGCAAAGATTCAAAAAAAGTTACAGACATTAAAGATTGGCAACCACCAAACAATGTCCATGATGTACGTTCATGTATCATGTTATGCAATTACTATCGAAGATTTGTGAAAGGGTACTAAAAAATTGCATTGTCGCTTACCAAATTAACAAAGAAAGATAAGGATTAGAACTGGTCATCCCAATACCAAAATGCTTTCGAGAAGTTGAAGAAATCTATGTGGGTGAACCTGTTGTTAGCCTTACCCGATATGATTAAACAATTCAAAGTTCATACCGATACTTCAGATTTTGCACTTGGTAGAGTCCTTATGCAAAAAGGAGATCCGGTAGCATATGAATGCCAAAAGCTAAACCAAGCAGAACGTCATAATTCGACGCACGAAAATGAGTTGTTGGGCAGTAGGACTGCCTTAGAGGATGGTGTCACTATTTGCTTGGGTCTTCATTTATTATGAAGACGGATAGCACTACGGTTAGTCACTTCATGTCCCAACCGAGACTATCAAGCAAACAAGCTCGTTGTTAGGAACTTCTTTCATAGTTCAATTTAATGCTCGAGTATCATCCCGAATCAATTAATCAAGTTACCGATGCTCTTAGTCAACGGGCCGACTAGGCCACCATTTTCTCTATGGCTGCTTTTTCAGGGAGCACGGTTACCACAAATACAAGGACCAAATTCAAACATTTTTGGATAAGGACTCGACTGCTCAATATTTGGTCGACCTCATCAAGCAGGGCGAGACTCGTCAGTTCTGGCTCGATGAGGGCCTAGTAAAAACTAATGGAGACCGCCTCTATGTTCCTAAAGGTGGAGATTTGAGGAAGTCTCTAATCACAGAATGCCACGACACGATTTGGGCAGGGCATCCTGGAGAGGAACGCACTTTTGCACTACTATAACGTGCATAATACTGGCCTAAATGCGGGATGACGTTGCAACTTAGTTGCATGTGAAAACCTATCTTATGTGTCAGTAAGATAAGACAGATCATTAGAAAAATACAGGCTTCCTTGAGCCCCTTTGCGTCCCAACTAAGCCAATTGAGAGTTTGTCATTGGACTACATTATTGGATTGCCAAAAGTTGGGGATTTTGGCATTATCATCGTCATGGTAAACCGTCTATCAAAGTACGAAACTTTTATCGCAGCGCCCAAATATGTATCAGCTGAAGAAATGGCTCAACTCTTATTCGAACATATTGTCAAATACTCGGGACTGCCTAAAGACATCATCAATGATCAGGATCCTCGATTTACTAGCATATTTTGGACCGAGTTGTTCAAACTTCTTGGTCGAACTTTGAGCGTGAATTCTAGTTTTCACTCACTATTTGACGGACAGAGGGAGCACTTCAATTCTATGCTGGAAGAATATCTTCGATACTTTATCTCTACTTCGCAGAAATATTAGGTGAAACTTTTGTATGCAACTCAGATTTGCTTTAGTGCCCAAAAGAGCTCTTCCAACATAAGAGTCCTTTTGAGATTGTGACTGGCCAACAACTATTACTCACTCATACTATAGATATCGATCAAAGTACCAAGTTCCCTCATGCAAAAAGCTTCTCCTAATAGTGTAAACAAAATATTGAAATTGCTCGGAGTTATCTTGAGAAAGCTCAAAACGGTATAAAAAATCTGCAGATTTAAAGCGCCGTTTCCTTGAATTTAATGTTGGAGAACTGGTAATGGTCAAACTTCCCGACAAAAATTCTTATAAATCGACAAGAGAGAGAGACTCATGATTGGTACCAAAATATATTAGATCATTACCCATCATGAAGAGGATTGGAAGATTTGCATACATAGTTGCACTCCCGTCATGGTTCAAAATCCACAAGGTCCTTCATGTTGGTGTACTCAAGCCATACTTTGTAGACAAGGAGGACGCATCCAGAAATGAGCCGAAGCGCATGTGTTTTAATTGAGAAAAGCTGAAAAGAAGGTTGCTGAACCTATACTGGACCATCGTACTACTCGAGCTTCTAGGAAATATCATCAAAAGTACTTGGTCAAATGGAGTAGATGCAGCAATGAGAAGAATACTTGGGAAAGAGAAAAAGACATGGGAGCCTTCAAACAATTAATTGAAGCATATCATGCATCGAGGCCACCGAGGACGTCCCTAAAACAAATGGGGGAGAATGTCATTGATCGCAGCTTTATCTAGCCCATTGACCCAATCGCAGCCGCAGTTCGCCCAACTTTGACTGCACAATATAAATATTACTTTAGTTTGAGTTGTAATTTCCTTTCCATTGTAATATTTTATTTTAGTTGTAAAATAGCTCTGATATTTGTAAATATTTAGTATGATTTCTCGTCATTTAAACATCTACTCATATCCCTTTTTTTCCGCAAGCTATTATAGGAGGTATTAGTCATTCAAAAATCTTTCAAACTTACTGGTGTTCGCCTCCTGCACCAGGCATTGTAATTTTCTGCTTCCATCAATTGTAAGTTTCACTTTCATCAATCAATGATCAATTTCTTTCAATGCATCTAATTCCTCTATTGCAAACTTTCTACAAATTGTAATCAAATTTGCTTTCGTCCCGAAACAACCGATAAAAGGCAGAAGGTATTCTAGCGGAGCAGACTATAGCTGTACGCTGTCCCTTGTTGTGCCAAGAAGAAAGGCACTCGTGAAACTTAGACTTGACCTGTTTGGCTAAATAGGACGATGGTAGTAGTGAATTGCCACATCAATCTCTTATTAATAATTGTATAAAAGATATCCTGCTAAGCCCCTTGCAGCCTCGCTCCATCCATGAGGGTTCGGTTCTCCATATGGGGTCGACTCTAGCTAATGGGTCAGCTCACCATGCAGGTTCAACCTCTACATGGGGGTTTGGCTAAACTGCCTCTTAGGTAGAATGACATGGAGTACAGGTCTAGGTTCGCTTGTCGTGTAATGCTACGTAGGGGTTTTTGAAGTATTCAAGGAATAGGCATAACAATTGTCCCCGAAGTCCATGTATGGATATTCATATAATGTGTAAACTTTTAAGTTGAAATCTATTTGTTGTTGATTTGTTCTTTATTCTATTTGAAGCTGTGGCATTTTGCAATGAAATAGCGAATAGCGTAGCACATTTTATGATGTGTGGTAGGAAGTCACGACACTGTGTAAACCTTGTTTAAGGTGAGGCCCTTACTAAAAGGGCGAGCTTGTTGATGTAGTTGAAGCCTCTAATAAGGTTGAAATTCATAAAAATGATGTCCTTACTAAGAGGGCAAACCTGTTAAAGCATTTGAAGCCTGTAATAAAGCTTAAATTCATCAAGGTGATGCCCTATATGATATAGCGAGCATGTTCATGCAGTTGAAGCCTATGATAAAGCTGAAATTGCACTTGCTAAGAGGGCTAGCTTGTTGAAGCCTATGGTAAAGCTAAATTCATTAAGGCGATGCCTTGCTAAGAGGGTGAGTCTGTTGATATAGTTGAAACTTATGATAAGGCTTCTTTTGGCAAATGTAGAACAGAGCTTTGAAGAAATATTAACGGGACGCGTGTTACAATGATTTAAAAACTTATCCCTTTTCTAAGATACGGCAAGGACGCAGTTTTCATGGCGATGATATGTGTCAAGGTTGGAGTTTCAGCAACATTAGTGAGTGTAGGTGGAAGACTAGACATTTTAATGCAGGCGAAGCTCCTCTTAGGCTCATATGGGAACTGTAGTTGTTGAGATTCTTTGTAGAATCGTATTTTCCTTCATACTTGGGAATTTTTGGTAGTACAAAATGGTTGGAAGATTTTCATCATCATCTAGTTTGAAGGATCTATATGGACCATCTGAATTTTCTTCCTCGACTTGATACTAGGGCATTTGTGATACGCCAGCCTGGTATCTCAAATTTGATAAGTCCCTTCATTCTCACTTATTTCTAGGTGGAAGAACTTGTTGTGCCCATAACTTTGCACATATTCATGTGGCCTTTGCATAGGAGGTGGTTGCTGGGGCTTATTTCTAGGCAATGATGAGTCAATTCTATAAAATACACTGGAGGACCTTTGTGGTCCGCATTCTTCTTCATATTTTGGAGTAAAGTTATCCTCTCTCTAGGTTTGGTCATCTACAGGCAGACTGGAGGTGTAATTAGTTGACATATCTACCTCTACCTCTCTTTCAGCAAGGCTAACCTCCCTCTATCTGTGAGAGTAGGCCCTTTGGCTAAGTTCTTCCTAGTTTTGTTGTTTGAAAGCATCTTGCTAATGTATTTGGTGCCTCGCATGTCCTTATATTTGCATAAGTAATTGTTACATGGCAGTGTTCTATTGGGCTATGTTCCTCATGTTGATAGTTACCCTTCCACCTTTCTTGCAAGGAGTGTAGTAGTGCCACGACCTCGACGGTACTGGTGATGTGGTCAACCAATTTTGACATTAGTCCGGAGGACCTCTTCTTCAGAGGCCTCTTGTTCGCTCCTTGCATGTGAACCATAATTGTTAGAACTTATAGCGTATTAATAACCTGAATATTGCACAGCACTTCAAGTAGTATTCCTAAACTTTCACTTGTTCTTTGTTCGAGAACAAAACGTTTCTTCAAGGGAGGATTCGAGATACTTTTTTTTGGTATATCTTTATGCAAGGATGTTCGTTATACTGTGGCTTCCCATAGACAGCACGCCAATCTATTGACTTTGATTATTGTACCTCCAACGTGGCCAACAGATTCCAAGGTCTCTCGCTTCCACATAAGTCTGATAGAAGAACACTAGGCCTAACAAACTGTTAGCCACACGTGGCTTCTTTCGGTGGTGGTATTTGAGTGTAGGAGGTGCTTTAGACGCTAGCCTCCTATCTAAAAAGGGGGGGTTCGACTTTGGGGAAAATAGTAACAGTAAAGCCCAAGAGTCAAAACTTGCATTACCTTTGAAATAGGACATTGTGTGAAATCTTATAGTAGACCACAGGATGAAAGCATAAGTGGCCTCAAACGCATTGTTAAAGGTATCAAACAGTCATAGGCATTTAATGCTAATACCATTTTGTTGCCAAAAAGTCTAACACAACACTTAGACTTGACCTATGTGGCTTAATAGGCGACGGTAGCAGTAATTGTAACATCAATCACTTAATAAGGATTGGATAGAAAATCTCCTATTGAGCCCCTTGCAGCCTTGCCCTGTCCTTGAGGTTTTAGTTCTCCATATGGAGTTGACTCCAACTCATGGGTTCAACTCACCATACATTCGACCAAACTGTCTCTTGGGCAGAATGACGTGGAGTCCCTATCCAGGTTCGCTTGTTTAATAGCCACATGGGGAGTTTTTGGTGCCTTGTTGGAAGAGGCGTAACAATGGCTATTTTGGTCATCTGGACACAAGGGCGAACATCCGGTTGGTTGTTCAGTTGCATAGATTGTTTCTATTCTTTGGAAGAGTTTCAAGAGCATTAAGTGAGATATATTTTGAGAGAATCCTTTAAGCCTACATTGCATTCATTTCATTTAGATCTTCATATCTAAAAGTTGGATTAATTGAAACTATTTTCATCATTTTCATCAAAGTTTTTTTATCTCTCTTTTTGAACTTACTTATTTCTATTATTCATAAAAGAATATATTTTGAAGAAAAGTTTTGAACTTACATTGCACCTATTTCTTCCACATCTTTGTATTGAATATTTTGATTGATTGAATCAAACTTTTAAAATATCATATTTATCAAAGTTTCTCATCTTTCTCTTAGAACATAATTTATTGCTATCACTCACTAAAAGAGAATTATTTTGAGAAATTTTTTGAACTTACATTGTGTAATTCTTCTTCATCTTTTCATTGAAAAACTTTGATTGATTGAATCTAATTTTTAATTATCATATTCATCAAAGTTTTCATCTAACATTTGAACTATCATTCTGGCAATTCATTGAAGTGTTAGTCTATCTTGGTATTTAATTTGTTGTTATTATTTATTAAGAGAAAACTTTCATTGTAATATCATTAATATAAACTTGTGGGTCTTACTAAGGTCTCAAAAAGTTCATAGTATAAGGATCAATGCTCCTTGTTGTAAGTTACCGTCTGAGTCATATTGAGGTCCCGTAAAGCTCAAGAGTAAAAGAATTGAGGCTCCTTATTTGTATGTCACCAAAAGATTATTGTTTTCAATCGGACCTCCATAGTTGTATCTCTCTCTACCCTTTTATTTATTATTATTTTGTTTACATTCATTATTTTATTGGTCTATTTGTTTTTATTTGCTTACGATTATTATTTAATTGATCAACGTATTCTTAACTAACTTGATTTAAGTTTATTTTTCGAAAAATTTAATTCACTCCCCACTTTGTTAGTTATTCTTGGGCTATCACCTGGCTCTGCTTTTTTCGACTTAACTTAAATTAAGTGCACTAACTTTGTTCTTCCCTCATGCCCATCTTGCAGCTTTTGTTGCTTGTTCTACTCGAACTCAGCTCATGTGCACCCAAACCCAATCACCTGGTTCAAATGTTACACATATTCTTCCTTTACAAGCTTGAGAGACATGTTCATTATTCTTTTCAATTTGAAATCGAACCTTCTCATGGATTTACCTTACCAATTCAGTCTTCTTCTTTCCATCTAAACTACCTCTTTCATCAACAAGGAATTAATTCTAACGGAGTTAGTAAATTAAAAATCATACGCAATTACAGAAAGAGAATAAGAAGTAGAAGAATGCATGGTCCTATTGTTTGCAAATTCTACAAATAATAAACAATCCTCCCAACGTTTTAAATTCTTATTGATTATATTGCCTAAAGGTTGAGTTAAACACTATTAACACATCGCTTTGTTCATATGCTTGTGGGTGACATATACTAGAAAATAAAAGCTTAGTTCTCAACTTACCCCTACAAAACTCTCCAAAAGTGGCTAAGGAACTTAACATCCTTATCAGACAAAATACTCCTATGTATACCATGGAGTAGTGCATCTCTAAAAAATAAATTAGTTATGTTCGTGATATCATCTATTTTATGTAAAGAATCTCTACCCCTTTTAGCCCTAAACAGCTCCAATACAAAATTCATTGACACATCAACCCAAGCTCACTAGAAACGGGTAAGGGTGTATATGAACCCTGTGATAAATCCTTAGATTTGGCCTTTTAAAAAGTAATGCATCTATTACAAATGCAATTAACATCTTTTTTCATCCTAATCCAATAAAAGAGCTTATGCAACATTTCTAAAGTTTTCATAACACCGAAATGCTCCATCAAACCCCTACCATGTGCTTCAAGCACTAACAATTCACACATGAAGCAATTAGGCACACATAATTTATCTTTCCTAAACAAGTAACCATCATGCTTATAAGATTTATCTATTGCATATTTATCACATGACATATATGTGTTAGAAAAATCCGCATTATTTGCAAACATATTCTTAACATATTTAAATCCAAGCATTTTGGCACTTAAAGAAGTAAGAAGTACACACCTTCGGGATAATGTATTACATAGGGAAAATTCTCGATATACTCCATCCATTTAGCATGCATCTTGTTCAACTTACCTTGACCCTTTAGATGTTTCGATAATTCAGATCGGTATGGATTACAAACTCCTTTGGAGGTGGTGTTGCTATGTTGCCAAAGCTCGAACAAGAGCTTAAAGCATTTTGTCATACGTAGCCCTTGTTTGAGCCCCATGTTGAGAAAAAAAAAAAAAAGAGCATTTTTGAATAGTGATTTTTGGAGAATGTGTTTAAAAATTAAGAATTTTTTTTCGATTTACGTGTAATATTATTTTATTGAAGAATGTGAACAGAAAATTAGTTTTAAAAAAAAATGGGGCTCAAACAACCTCATAGTTATTAAAGCTACCCTGCTTAACTTCTCACGGAAAAAAGCTATTGGTCACCCATCCTTGCATTAAAACGACTCCATTTCCTATTCCTAAGGCATCACATTCATTCTCAAAAGTTGTTAAAGTTAAGCAGTGCTAAAATAGGTAGAGAAACCTATCATTAATAATATTAAAAGAATTTCCTTGTTCAATGCCCCAATGAAATCTGAAACTTTTTTTCACAATCTCAGTGAGCAGTGTCGCAATTATACTAAAATCTTTAACGAAATGCTTATAAAAAACTAGCTAATAAACTTCTTACTTTAGTTATGCTTTTAGGTATTGGTACTTTGATGGCTTTACTTTCTCTTCATCAACTTCAATACAATTTGTACTAATAACATAACCAAGAAAAACTACTCCTTCTTACAAAATGTACATTTCTTAAAATTAGCATGAAGTTCTTGTCTCAAAATAATAAGCACACATCTTAAACGCCCAATATGCTCATCTAAACTTTTGTTATATACTAGTATATCATCGAAATAAACTACAAATTTCCCTATGAATGCGACAAGTCCAAATGGCATTAATAACCACTCAAATGACCTATATTTAGTCTTAAAAGCAGTTTTCCATTTATCTCATTTCGTTCTAAATTGGTAATAGCCACTTTAAAAATCTAATTTAGCTGGTTATACATGATCCACGCAATTCATCAAGCATATAACCTATATATGGGATGACGATATTGTATCGTTATATAGTTGACTGCCCTGCAATCCATGCACATTCTCCACCTCCCATCCTTTTTTGGCAGAAACAACACTGGCACTACCATGAACTCGTGATCTTCCTCATGTACCATTTGCCCATCAACTCTTCAGCTTGCCTTTGAAGCTTATTTGTCTCCTCGAAATTACTCCTATAGGCTGGTCAATTTGGAATAATAGCTTCAGGTACAAAATTAATTTGATGTTCGATGCTTCCAATGGGTGGCAACCCACTAGACATCTCCTCAGGAACATATCCTCAAATTCTTGTAATAAAGAAATAGCCAAACCAGGGAGGTGTTGGTTAGTTTTCTCAAGATTAAGGAAGAATTTCTTGTAGACCAGCAATATCAAAGGCTGGTTTTCCATGAAAGCCATCTTAATTTCACTCTTTTTTGCAACACCTTGTATTTTCTTTTCTCTCTTGTAGATCTACTCTATTTTTCATTATTTTTAGTCACCTCTCAATTTTTTCTCTTACTCACTTTCTTTTTCTTATCTTCCTTATCTTTTAACTTCAATTGATCCTCATAGACCTACTTTGCTATTAACGGAGTAGCTGATTTTTCCATCTTTAACAAAGTCTTACCTATTTTTAAATCCATCATGGATCGCCTTCCTTCCCAACAAGGTATGCCCAGCCTGAATAAGAACCACATCACATATCACATCATCACTATACCTCCCAATAGTAAAGCTCACCAAGATGTGCTTGTTAATCTTGACATCTCCACATTCATTCAACTACTGTAACTTGTAAGGTTTAGAATATTTTAGCATGGACAAGCCTAACTTCTCAACAAGGGTAATAAGAGCATGCCTAGCAACAAATGATTCACCTTTTACTAGGTACTCTACTTTGTTACCTTCACTAGCATCCTCCAAATCAGGCATTTCATCACCATCACTCTCATCTTCAGTCACCATTTTCCCATTGTTGCGATTATTGCCCCTTTGTTTGGGTATTGAGATACAATATGCCTCGAATCTAAACATTTAAAACACTTTGTTTCGGTCTTACTCTTTGAAACGGCCCCATCACTCATATTATTATTACCCCACTTCGATTTCCAATGAGGATTATAACTTGAAAAATACCTTGTTGGTTCTTTTCTTTTTAATTGCCTCACTACCTTTATAGCCATGTGTACCATATCCTCAAATTCTACATAATGTTGTAACTCAACTACATTGCCTATATCCCTATATAATCCATTCAAAACCCTGCCATTGTGACCTCCCTATCCTCAACATTAGTTCTAATACATCAATCTCCTTATTAAAATCCTCTACACTCATTGATCCTTGACTAAAACCTTGAAATTTTTTATACAGGTCTCTATAGTAATGATTAGGTATAAATCTCTTCCTCTTGAGAGCTTTCAATTCACCCCATGTTTCTATAGGTCTCTTATGATTCCTCCTCCTATTTGTCACCAATTGACCACCATCATAATAGCATAATCAGTAAATTCTATCACGGCTAGCTTTACCTTTTTCACCTCAGAATAATTATGGAAGTCGAGATCGATTCCAACTTCTTCTCCCATTCCATATAAACTTCAAGATCGTTTCTACCTTGAAATGAAGAAATTTTCATGTCAATACTACCCAATTTTTGATCAACCTGATCTCCATCTCAACCACCAAAGTCTATAGAATCTCCTCTAGGCCGATTTCATGCCTATCTCATGTATTCTTCATCCTACCCACTTCAGCTGTCGAGATTTGGTCATCCTCATTCTCACTTTCTACTTCATTCTCATCATCAAATTCAACCCTAGGATTATGCCTATCTTATCTCCAAACATTATAAACTCACTTAGGTTGTCCCCTCCATAAGTTTGCAATCGTCATATCCTACCTATCCATTATATCCCTAATTTATCCAATCACTACACTCATACTCCCAAATTGTTGTTGCATTAATCTCAACATGAAGAATTTGTTGTTCTCCTCCCTAGATGTAGATTCTCGTTTGCCATATATCCTAATAACTAGGAAAGTTATCCTAAAGTGTTTTCACTCAATATTGGCTTTTGTGCTTGCCTTTTTTTTTTTCACTCTATGCTTTCTTTGCCAAGTTCTCTAATGAACTAACTAAATAAAATCAAGAATTCAGCCTTTGTAATATTGAATCCAACAAGAACTCAAGAAATAAGAAGGACAACAAGACTCGAGAAGAAGAGATCTAAAGAAGAATGAAACACCCCCAAAAAATCTAAGAAAATGTTTCTTAAAACTAGTTTATGGGAGGTTTTTTTTTTTTTTTTTACCTTTTTCATAAATTTTCTGAACTTTTTTCTTAGAATTTCTTTACTTTTTTCTTTCCTTGAATCTTTGATGTAGTTCTTTTTAACACAAATCTAGCGGAAAAAATCAAACACAAGGCAAGGAATAGAAAAAAAATTGTTTGGTGCACTAGGGTTAATGCACTAAACAATTCTTGAATGTTCTTGGTCTGAATATTTTGATTTGAAGGACTCAAAGAATATGATGAAGACTCAACAAAGAAACACAAGAAGAATTGGACTCAGAAAACAAAAGTAAGATAAAGAACAAAAACCTGATTTTAGAGTCAAAGCTCTAATACCAACTGATATGAATCATGTTGCAGGATGTACATTGGAATCCATACAAGATTTGATACGAACCCCAAGAAAGCAAAAATTAGAATTATAACATTGGCCCAATGATTTCTTAAATCAAGAACCAAAACCAAGACTAGAAGGGTTGAATGCCACAATGATTGAAAATCTTTGATAAGTTCAAGATAGTTCAATTAAGAACGAGATTGAAAGCAAAATTCTACTTTATAATTAGTCTCTAAAAATAATGTGTTGTTCTTTGTACAATGAATATACCTTATAGTGGTAAAAATAAAGAAATCCTATTCTAATCGAAAAACATCACTATACTCCTAAACGAATAAAGTCATGAATGAAAATGAAAAAATAAAGCTGTCCTTCAATTTTTGTATGGCGCGTGCTCGCCATTCACTAGTTTTGGCATCGCAAAAATTGCTTTTCGCACATGCGCCCCATCATGCCTACATGTGCACGCCACTTCCTGGCTAAGCTTGAATTAAGTGCACTAAGATTCGTTCTTCCCTCATGCCTACCTTGAAGTTTTGTGGATTGCTTGTTCCATTCGAACTATTGGCCCTTGTAGTTTTGACAAGTCCTTGCATGAATTCATTAATCGTCTTTGATCTTGATTTTATTATTGGTCTCTCTGGAACATGCAATAGATTCTTGTTAACTTGCCCTCCACGATTCTTGTCACTTTTTGTCTTGTTGATCTACTAAGCAAGACATGAAAGATGTGAGCACGCAGGAGATTGGATTTAGCCGAAATTCCATGTGCTCATGAAGTTGCTATAATTGTAGACAAAAGGGGCAATCCTTGGCGGTACGTGCATGAGTGCTATAGAGTGAGTAAATATCTCAGTTGTTGTGGAAATATCATCAATCCCATCAACAAAATGAAGTTATGGCCTTTAGTTGATGCTCTTCCAATCAAACCACCAGATTGGTTGGTATCTACGCCCCTGTTCGATCAAAACTATTCAAATAAATTGCTATGTTCAAACTATTCAAATATGTTGCTTGGTTTATATGATGTCAACCTTTTTCTCATGACAAACTCGTACATAGGAGGCTAGCGAGTAATAAAACAGGTGAAGCAACCACCAGAACCACCTTTTGATTTCCAGTTCACGCCAACACCTAGGATTGGTATAACAAGTGTTGTCCAATTTATGAACTATGGTCCCCCACTTAATGAGCCAAGCAGTTTAACTACAGGGAAAGCTTCTTTGTATCTCAAACCACAAACATTTCACTTGAATCCTTTGTGAGAACTTTATAAGATATAGATAATCATGAAAAAGCAAAAGGGCAACCATGAGAAAAAGCGAGAGGGCAACCAAGAACGAAACAAAATTCAGCAAAATTCGCAAATCATTAGTTGATTCAGATTCACACCCCACTCTTCGGAATTCACCTAATGTGCTGCGAACTAGTTATGTTACAGAAGACTAGAGGTTTAAATCCGGGTGGTCCGGGTCGGGTCGGCCCGCCAACATATAAGCCCGGTAAC
>CAIGRF010308765.1:6873-27603 GCA_903798235.1 Fraxinus ornus | reverse complement strand
TTCCATTATTATAGTGAAAAACGAGAATCCTAAATCGATCTCAACTTGTTGAGTACACTCTAGGCTGGTCTATTATGGATATATTTGACACTATGAAATATTAAATATTTCTGAATGATGTGTTCAAATTAACTAAAATTTATCTCTTATTGAGTACTCTCAATGAGATAAATTTAGAAGCATGTTAAGCTAACACGTAAGATGTGTGAAGACAAATAGTTGTCAGCTTAATAATTTGAGAGTTTTATGCATATATAATTGATAATAGTAATACCCAATGTTTTATTAAGGTTTGTAAAGTACACTTACAGTCCTAAAAAACAAATGAGATCACAGTCCATGGGAACAAGTACGGATTCCATAAATGTATATTGAGAGGGTCATAAATTTGAGTTAAACAGTAGAAGTATGATTAATTTAATAAAAAAAATCATGTTAAATTAATTAATTCATTTTTATATATTATTCTTTTACTTTTCGTCATTTACGTTTATTGAATTATGAGTAACTATATGTTTTTCAAAGGCATACTGGATGCCAACAACCAATGCAAGTTTTCTTGATTAGAATGGTAATTTGATAATTGTTCTCAGGCATGAGAAAATTATTTATGTCCTTGAGTAGCCCTTGCCAGAGACACCTGGGGATGACTCGATTAAGTAAGAGGTGACTGTTACAATAAAAGTAGTGATGATAGTAGTGTAATGTGTGATGCTTGCATCTATGCCATCTGAGTTACAAAAGCAACATGAAGGTATAAATGTTAACACACTGATTTTTCATTTCAAGGAGTTGAACGATGATCAATCATTTGTGGAAATATATGAGATACCCTAGTAACTACACCATTGTATAATGATAGAAGAATTTGCAATCAGTGCCCGTGTGTTGAAAATGTTGACTACATTGAGTTGACTCAATTGACTTCAGTCATGAACCACGAACTAAGTATTGACTTGGTCTTGCAATCTCTGCTAAAGAGCTATTTACAATTTTATACGAATTTAACATAAATAAGCTCAAATGCATACTCATTGAGTTGTTGGATATGCTTAAGACTGTTAAATTCAATATTAAAATTTGTAGTGGACACTTTGGCCTTTGATTCCTCTAAGGGCACTAAGAGGAAGTCTAAATGAGGTTTTGAGAAAGCATTTAATATGGCTAAGATAGTCAAAACAAATAAGGACATTATCAATTCGACGACCTTTGATATCATTATCGAAGGAAAGGTCATTGGAAGGAGATTGCAAGGGATGTGTCTACTTTATTAGCTTTTTAGGTTTTTGATACCATATATGTAACTCATATTTGTATAAAAAAGCATAAACTAAATAGAAATAGACTACTGCAAAAGGGGGGACTTGCACGTTGAAAATGAGCAAATGTTGTTTCATTGCTTGTAGGAGCATACTTCTTATCATTGCTTTCAGGCTTAGTATTAGAATTAGAGAAATATTATCTCGCTCTCACCATTACCAAGAACAGTAATTGAGTTTTGTGTTTGGACATAAATTATTTTGATGTCAAGGACAACTGTTATATTTTTATCTTGATAAAATCTTAATGGTTATGATAAATTACAAAATAACATTTATATTCTAAATATAGAGTATTTTATAATGAGTATAGAAATTAAAAGACATAAAAATGATAACCTGAATAAAACATATATATGAAATTGCGGACTTGATCACATAAATGAAAATGCAATTTTAAAATTACATAGAGATGTATATTTGGGTCAACTAATTTTGAATCATTTGACATATGTGAATCATGCATGTTAGGCACAATGACCAAATCTCATTTTATTTGAAAAGGAGAAAGAGCTGCATAATTGTTGGACTTGATACATATGATGTATGTGGACCCATTCAATTAGCTAGATGAGGTTTCTCTTGTCTCATCACATTTATTGACGACTATTTCAAAAATGATCATGTATACTTGATGAGATTTAAGCATGACGTTTTTGAAAACTTCAAGGGATTCAAGCTAGAAGTAGAGAAATAATTAAGTAAATGTACTCCCACACTAAGATTTGATCAATGTGGAAAATACCTTAAATGTGAAATTTTAGATTATCTAAAGGAGAATGAAATTCTCTCATAGTGGGTTCACTTGCATACATTGCAGCACAATGATGTATTTGAAAGGAAGAATCGTACACTATTATGGAAACCTCTGAAAAAATCGTTTTGGGGTCATGCACTGATTGTCACGTGTTACATACTAAGTCGTGTTCCATCTAGATCGGTCGACAAAACTCCATACAAGTTATGGATTGACATAAAGTCCAACTTGTCTCATGTAAAAGTTATGGCCTATGACACTTGTGTGAAATGCACTAAATTGGATAAGCTAGAGTCTAAGTCCGATAAATACATATTTATGGGATATCAAAAAGAGATATTTAGATATAATTTCTATAATCCTATTGAGAATAAGGTGTTCGTCTCAAAACATATCGCATTCCTAGAGAAAGAGTTCATTAAAGGAGAGGACAGTGAGATTAGAATAAATCTTGAAGGATTTCAAGAATCCACAGATGTAGTTGACTAAGTAAATGAACATTAGTCTGATTCCACATCTGAGAGGGACATACTCTTGATCAGGAAGTAGAGACTCTTGAGGATAAGTCGCTCCTTGTAAATCTTGTAGGATTATTCGACCTCCTAGAAGGTACGAGTCTATGATTACTAATCAGGCATTACTAATCGCGGATGATGAACCTACTAATTATGCATAAGCAAAGTCAAGTGTTGACTTNTGCACGTGAACAAAGTTTTGACCTTTGTCGGCCTTTCTAATGGGATAAAACCCTTAGGTTGCAAATGAATTTACAAGAAAATTGTCGACATAGATGGAAACATCAATACATA
The DNA here is from genome assembly GCA_903798235.1 of Fraxinus ornus. NCBI lineage: Eukaryota > Viridiplantae > Streptophyta > Magnoliopsida > Lamiales > Oleaceae > Fraxinus > Fraxinus ornus. Next base: position 24,718 of record CAIGRF010308765.1, on the reverse strand, counting down.
CAAAGCACTACTAGTAGTAAGAGGTTATAAACCAAGATAAGGAGTTAGCTTTGATGAAAGCTTTTTGCCTATAGTCATGCTTTTCCATTCAGATTTTGCTTGCAATAGCTGCATATCATGACTATGAGATATGGCAGATGGATGTGAAAAATACATTCCTTAATGGAACTTGTAAAAGGAAGTGTACATGACACAATTCGAAGGTTTTGAATCCAAATATACTTGCAAGGTATGCAAGCTTGATCAATTCATATATGGATTGAAGCAAATCTCTTGGAGTCGAACTCTTCGATTTGATGAGAAAGTTAAAAGGTTTGATTTTATTAAAAATGAATAAGATCCGTGTGTTTACAAAAAGACAGTGGGAGTGTTGTATTCCTGATATTATCTATAGATAACATATTAATAGGAAACGACATCCCTATGTTTCAATCGTTGAAATTGTGGTTGTCAAATAATATCTCTATGAAATATATTGGAGAATCAACTTGATCTATAGAGATAGATCTATAAGATTCCTTAACTCATTCCAATCTACATGGATATAATTTTGAAAATATTTTATACAGAGAATGAATTGAGAGTTCATGTATACACTGATACTAACTTCTAGTCAGACTAGAATGATAGTAAATCTCAATCAATATATTGGTTTACTTTTAAACTCTGTGTTGGAAAAGTTAACGGAAATCAATCATTAATTCAATAGTAGAAGTCTTATACATTATTGCTTTAGAAGCAATAAATGTTGTGGTCTAGATCACGAAGTTCATCAATGAACTTGGAATAGCTCCTAACATTGTTGATCACATGGTTCTATATTGTGAGAACAATGGAGCCATAGTACAAGCGAAAGAACTAATGTTTCATCAATTTATATCCGGCTTTGTATAGGTTAGATATTGCAGCCCTCTACAGTCCATACATGTGTAAGTGTTATGCTTTAGGTCCAATCTATTTGGACATAAAACACTTTTAATATGATTGATGCATTTTTTTATGACAAGATCTATTATTTAATTGAATTGATATTCTATTAAATTAAATAATATAATATGTAGATTCAAGTTTTTGTAGTTTGTTAATAACAAGGAGTTATGATTGTGAGATACAAATTACATATGATTGAATTTTAAATCATCTGTACTCTTAAGTCGAAAAAGAATTTTCGACTTACATTTACTTAATAGTGAGATTATATGATCGATAATTGAGATTGAAACATCCATATCTCGTAATTGATCGAATCATATTGATGAAATGATTATAGTTTTTACGGTAAATGAACACGTTTGATTTTATCATATACTGCTACATGTATTGCCCTAAAACATTACTAGATGTCAATTTGGGTCGATGGATGTAAATTTATGATAAATTAAAAAGAGATATTTTAATTTATCGATTTTGATCAGATCAAAATGATAATTCACATAATTAGGTATCGTGATCCGGAACCGAATGAGTCACACACAAAAGGAGAACTAGAACAATGATATTCACCAATTAATTAATTAATAAGTATTAAAAATTTAATTAATTGGGTTGCTTGTTAATATGCCCGAAGTAATTAATTTGTGAACCAAATTTAATTAATTGAATTAATTAAATATTTGACCAGGTCAAATTTAAGAGACGGGCTAAACCCACTTGAATTTATATTAATAAACTATTAGAGTTTCAGAAAAAGTGAACGCAATTCATTATATTGCTAGCAAAAGAAAAGAGAAACCCTGTTCTTGTTGTGTGAATTTTCATTGTAGGCTGGATAGGACAATTATGGATTACAAATTGTGATTGTTCGTGTTCCAAAATTAGCAAATGAGTTTGCGAATCTACAAAAGGGTATAATTCTCATCACATTTTTTTTTCTAAACACAAAGAAAATTCTTGTTGAGAATTAAAATTATTTTATTTTGCAATGTGTATGATTAAATAAATTCACAACAAAACAAGAAAATGGCACAACCAATGCCAATAGATCTAACATTAGAGAATATTAACATACTTTCTTGCTCTCTAATTTGAATTTTAAAACTGAGTGAATTTGGCTTTTTGGAGAGTCAAATTCTTTTTCTATTCATAATTTACAAAATCCACTCTCTGCTTTTACTTTATAATGATTGATTTTATTAAGTTGTAGATTTTAATACTCTGCTCCTTAAATTATTCAAATCATATTTGAATTGATTGTCATTGACATATAAAAAATATATTAAATAAAAAATGATGAGAAATTATTAAATATTTTTTCAAAAAGAAATAAATGAAAAGCCAAAATAGAAAACATTATTTAAATTAAAAAAAATTACTCTCTAAATTTGAAGATTTTTTCTCTTATACATACGGTGTTATTTACAAATCGAGAGTGTTTTGAAGTTGCTCTTAAGGACTCTATTTGAATAATGAGTCTTGAACGTCTCTCAAACCGTATCTCCTTCGAATCATAGTGGAGGAGGAAATTTGGACAACAAACTATTTATCAAAGCCACCAACTAAAACAAGAAAGTGCTCAAGCAGCTTGAACTACGTCCTCAAAATCATAATAACAGGAGTTAAATGATTTCCGGTGAACTAAATTATATTTGTGATCGTCATCTACTTGTCTCTCGAGACATGAAACTTTTGTCACTCTTTTACCACTGTGCTGATACTTCTTAAAGCTCAGAAGGGTTATAATTCACGAGTTTAAAACAATGATTTAAAAATCAAGCCTCCAAGAACATTCAGTAGTCATTTATGGGGTCTTTCATACAGGAAAGCTTTGGCACACATGTTAATGTCACAACACATCAGTGGCATAATCTTTTATCTTCTCTCGTTCTCGTTCTCTTTCTCTTATAATATAATCTAGCTTACCCAATCCCAAATCTAAGAAATTAATACCAAGGTTCAAAGATCTACTTTCTTTGCCGACTTCTCCATACATGGATAATGCAATCCAAATGATCTCTCCTATCTATAAGTGATATGCCTTAGGTATAATCGGCTTTAGGATGGAAACACTTTACTTTGATTGTTGCATTTTTTATTTACTACATCTATTAATTTAATTGAACTAATATTTTGAAAAATTGTATAAATAGAGTTCGTAGATTCAAGTCTTGATAACTCACAAGGAGTTGTGATTGTGATAAACAAGTTATATATGAACAAATCTTAAATTATCCTTGATCAAAAGTAATAATGAGATATGAATATAGTTATTGCAATTAGACCAGCACCTGTAGTATTTTTCGCTTAATGAGTAAGTAGATAATCTCACGAGATAAAATAAAGGGACATTTAAATGGATGCGTACAAGTTTTATTAAGAGAACAAAATATTGGAAACCTATTACATAGATCCTATATGGATGACTATCTTAGTGTCAATGGTTAATTTTTAACATTCGATAATGGAATTGATCATTTGACTTGATCATCATAGTACCTTATATGAAATCTTTATATTTTGGTGATGTTGGATGTACTTTGTCAAGAGTCATAATACAACATAGTTTGTATATAATAAAAATTATATGAAGGTTGTAAATGATCAATAGAGGATTTGTCATTCTTATATAGCAAGAGATTATGACCTACGTTTTATCCGCTTAAGTTGATTTCCAAATCCTCAGTCGAGGTCAGTTCATAAGCCAAAAAGAGTTTGGATGATAATTGACTTAAGAGCGAAATTAAAAATATGATTCATTAAATTGAGATTGACACATTTTCATATCTCGTAATTGATACAATTTTATTGACAAAAAGGATTATAGTTGTGACACCCCGAACTTAAGCTTCGAGTGTCACGTACTAAACATAATAACTTCTGCCTTTGCTATATGTAAAAACTCTTAAATAAAATGTAATACATACTGGAAACTTATTTTCAATTTATAGTAAAATATCTTTGTAAAATTTAATGGTCAGCAGTAGTGCATGTTGACCTGAAATTATTCTTTACATATACGAACTCGGGGCTGTCACGGCTAATTAGGGCAGTCAGTTCAAATATTTTTATAAAATTCATCCCAACTCCGTTTTCTATGAAATCTGCAGCATCAAAAAGATATGTTCAAATAGTTTCTTATGTTAACATATGAAAAACTTCCAAGATCATATGCTATAGACGTTTTACCAAAAACAGTGAAGTATTGCACAGAAACTTCGGATTGACCTTTCGACGCTTAAAAATTTATATCTCAGGCCACATATATTTAAATTGAGTGATTCTTGCGCTTCTATTAAGACAACTCAAAGAGGAATGCGAAGTATTTTTAGAGTTTCAAATAGGTGTTTATAGATTTAGTAATAGCATTTTGAATTGACCTTAAAAATCTGTCCAGTTTCTGCCTATTTTATCCTTGTAGGGGAAGGTCTATAAAAATGCCTCTTAACATAACATGAAAGATATGTTTACAAAATTTACTTCCAGCACCATATTACATCATATCTTATATAGATTTATAGATAATACCACAAGAAAAACATATGGAAACCAGTCTTCGAATAAAACATACGAAAAGGAAATTCGATACAAAATAACTTTGTCCTTAACCCATCATCGAGTATGCCGACTGACTTCCACCATCTCAACGATTATGGATCTGAAAATTTAGTATAAAATACTATGAGTATAAAGAATACTCAGTAAGATACTATGCTCGAATTTAACATGTTAATACTTCACAAAAGAAAGCATTCAAACATATACTTGCACATTCCGGCTTGCCGGTGCCCTTCGGACTTGTCCTAAGGCATAAATAGATATCTAACTTTGTGGAATTGTCCACAACGTTCATATTATGGTTTTCATGCATAACTTAAGCATAAATATTACCATGAAATCCTACCACTTGAGCATGGAAAATATCTTACCTTAAAACTTGGAGTAATTTTGGTTGAAATGTGTACTTGAGAGCGCTAGGCTTTTGTTTTCCTCTTCACATGGGTTCACTTGTGGATAACTTGAAGAAACTTTGGGGGTTAAGTGTCCTCTTTAGGGGCTATATAAAGGGTCTTAAAGGTTGTGGTCGTGCTTGATGCTTAAGGATGAAAAAATTGGTGGTTAAAGGGCAAGTGTCTCCAAGCATGATGTGGCTTCAAGCAGTCATACTTGACTCTTTCTTTCCCATATTTGGACCCTCATGTGACTTATAAGATATATATCTATCTCATATAAGGTGATAAGGCCTTAGAAAATGTGATAGAAGCCTTAAGATTGAAGGAACTTGATGTTAAAGTGACAAATCATCATATGCTAAGTAGGATGTGTCACCTTCTAGTTACATTCTGATTTTGTATCACTCCTTGGGCGGTTTGTATGACATTTATGGATAATATGTCACATATTTGACGTCTTAAAGAAGTGGTAGACGTGGATAATATTTAAGAGTGAAGGAATCTACCATTACAAGGATAAATCAACAAGTAGGAGGAGACTAAACATGAAGTGGTCTCTTGGGGTTCAAATCTGATTTTGTACATATCATTGCAGGTAAAAATCGAGTATCCTTGGCTTATTAAAAATGTGTTTACAATCCAATTTACTTGTCCTAAGATCCCAAAACATTTTATAGCATTACTTCCTCAACTAGGGCTGTCCGTGGGTCGGTTCGGTTCGGTTCGGTTCTACTTGGTTCCAAAATTTTTGGGTATTTAATAAATGGACCCATCGGGTCCAAATAAATTATGGAACCATTCGAGTTCGTTTCCATTCGGTTCGGTTCCTTTCGGTTCCATACCATAATTAAAATTTTAAACATTTACACCAACACTACATAAATATAACTAATGACATTTCATTCGTAACTTTTACAAATTAACGTAGCCCAATTCAAAAATATATAAATAACTAGCTGTCGAATAACATTAATTCAATGCATACAAATACCAAAAAGTAGATATTAATATTAAAATGTCGGTGATCCATATTAAAAAATTGAGGCCCAAGGCTTAAAATTATGAAATGATCTGATTTATTTAATTAATTTGTTAATTTATTTAGAACAAAATTAAATAATTTAATTAATTCAATAAAAAAAATAAAAAAATTATTTAGTTTCGGTTTCTATTCGGCTCTTCGGTTCTTCGTCTAGACTCGAGACCCAACCCATACCCATCGGTTCTCGATTCGGGTACCCGTTCGGGTATTTAACTTACGGAGAACCGCTCGATTCGGTTCGGTTCGGGTTCGGGTTCGATTCAGGACTTTTGGACACCCTTATCCTCAACCGTTCGTTTAATTACTTACCCGATTGATACCCGATCTCCGATCTATTTCAACAATTCGCACCTCAACATTTATAACGTCATATAAAACCCATATTATTGTGTAGTGATCATGTCACTTCATGCTTCATGTCCCAAATAGGTCAATTACCGACTTAGGGTTTATGGTGACCTTGATCAACCGAATGGAAAGCTATAACCGTTATCGATACTAATTCCGACATTTCAAGGTTCCACATGCTTAACAAGTCAATCTTCCACATCTAGATTAACCTAGCTTCTCTATCATCGTTCAATGTAGAATTCATCACCTAGGTCGAGGAGTCGAATGCTAACACCATATAAAGATCTCATGCTCTCAATAATCAATGTGCAGTTTCAAAAGAAAACAATTAGGAGAAATGGATGCAAATGACATTGGAAACAGCATACATGAATCATATTGGCCAAATATGTAACATAAAGTTCGGGGTATCACAATAGTACCATAATAGTCGAACACGTTTGGTTTTATCACATCACATGATATTTTCCATAACATGTATAGCCCTAACACATTGATAGATATCATTGAGGACTACGAATATAAATTAATCAATATAGGAAAATTAATGATAAACTAAAATGAGCATTAAATTAATAATTGATTAATTGACAAATGTGAGATATTTGTGAAATTAATTAATTGAGACTATTCATTAATGTGTAAAGATTAATTAATAAATAGGTCACCTAGTATTTAATTAATGGGTTAAGTCTAATTAAAAATATAAATAAACAGTTAGGTCTAGAGATTATATCTTGCAACAATCATTCTTATTCTTACGAGCACAAACAAGAAAAGAAAGCCCTAATCCTTCATTCTTATTCTCTATGTGTGAGTTACCGTTCGAGGCAAGATGATTGAACAACTATGATGTGTAGAGATCATAATTTATCGTGTTCAAGATTCACATAGAAGTTCGAGAATTCGCCTAAGGTATATTCTAATCACAATTTCTATCTAAGAACAAAGACGATCCTTGAAGGGAATCAAAAATAAATTTAAATTTCGTTGTGCGTATATAAGTAGATTCTGAATAGTGGTATCTTAATCGACTTTGTGTTTGTTAGAAATTTTTTTGAATCAGGCATTTTATCAATGGTTGACATTTGTTACTTTATTTTTTCCAGCCTCATAAAAATTGGAGTTTTGTACAAAGTATGATTTGGGAAAGTTGGATCGAAAGTCGAGGCCAAGAGTTCGTGGCATGGACGTTGCTAGAAGTAGTATCCGCCAACAATGGTGGCAGGACAAACGATTGCTCATACTTACAGTGGTGACATGTACCGTTGAGATAACATCGCCCGTCGTCAATATTGAGCATCACTTCTTGTATCAGCAATGTACGACATTGCTACATCAACGGTAGCGCATTGCCACTATTTGACAACATCGAAGTACCCCGCTTTCATCACCGATAGTCGACACCACCACCAATTTTAGATCTAGGGTTTGATTTGGGGACGGAGACGGGGATGGGGCATGTGCTATAATTTATGATATTGTATTCTTGCAATTTCAAATCTAAGATCAGATTGTAATTTTCAAAAAGGAGTTTTTTAAGAAGATATTTGAATTTGGCCCATTTAAAACCTTTATTAAAACTTTGGGAATTTTGAAATTGATATTAAAATTGGATTATAACCATATTTTGAATTTTGACCCAAAATTGAATTTCTTAATTAAAATTGAAATCTATTTTAGTTTAGGGTGCAGTTCATTCGAGAAGAGCAGAGGAGGAAACCTTAATCCTAGGTGAGGAAGAAAGGGAACTACCTACCGAAGTAAAAAAAAAAATATTGTAACCTAATTTAAAATGATAATTCAATGTCCTAAAATTTTAGAATTAGTGTTAGACTCCAATTTCGTATTTAACTAAATTTTAATTCTAAATAAATTCTAATTGATGGATGATTATGGACTCGACCATGTGAATGTGTTGAATGTTGGTTTGATTTTTGTTATTGATTTTGAGCCGCAAGCTCATTATAAAAGACTTTGGACTTGTGAGTCCGTTAATATTATTTTATGGACTTGTGTGCTGAGTTCTTTTAGGTCTATGTGCCAATTGTCAACTAGTTTAGGATACATGTTGCAATTGGATAAATTGAAGATGCAAAAGGAGAAGGAGATCAGAGAAATTGAGCATTGTACAATATATATATAAGTACGATGAGACCTTTGAATGAAAAACTCTTTATTCAAAATATTAAGTTACATTGATTTTTGACTTTCATCATTATAGTGGAAAAATCAAGGTCCTTCATCGAGGAGGGATAAGCTAACCATTCTTCCTCCGCTATGGTCGACGTCATTCATAGCTTGACAAGTTCATTTGTAAGGACGAACAACAACGTAATTCATAATAGCTTCCATTCTCAACATCGCTTGTTGAGATCACTCAATGCTGCTTTATTAAGGATATGTTTGACACTATGAAATATTAAATATTTTTGAATGATAAGTTTGATTTAACAAAAAATTATTTTTTATTAAGCTCACTCAAGGAAATAACTTTTAGTAGCGTAATTAAGCTAACACATAAGATTTGTAAAGATAAAGAGTTGTCGCTTAATTATCTATGAGTTGTATAGAGATATAATTGATAATAGTAATATACCCAAATATTTTTATTATGGTTTGTTGAGCTCGCTCAAGGTTTTAACAAAACAGATGAGGTTCCCGCCTGTTGGGAGTTCGATTTGGGTTCCCTAAATTTGACATGGACATGAATTTAAGTTATAGTTGGGGTACGATTAATTTAATAAAAGTCCATGTTAAACTAATAGCTGCATTTCTCTATATTAATTACTTTATTTTTCTTCATTTACAGTTTTGAATCATAAGTAACCATATGTACTTCAAAGGCATTTTGGAACAAATTGAGCAAAAAAAAAAAAATTTATGGACTAGCACTGCAATTTGAGAATTGTTTTCAATCAAGATAAAATAGGATATGTAATTGAAAAACCTTTTCCAGAAGTTCCCAACTGAGGAAGAGGTGAGTGATTGCTAATAAACTCGATAATACAACAACATATGTGATGCTTGCTTCAATGTCACCTATGTTACAAAAATAGCATGAGGGTATGGATGCTACCACTATCATTTTTCATCTCAAGGAGTTGTATGGTAAACGATCACATGTGGAAATTTACACATATAAGACTTTCAAGCAACTATACCGGTGCAAAATGGCAGATGAATTTTCAATCATTGCTCATGCACAGATGATTGGCTACATTGAGAAATTGGCCAAATTAGGTTATTGATGGACCACGAATAAAGTTTTTACTTGGTTTTGCAATCTTTGCTAGAGAGCTATTCACAGTTTATTATGAATTTTAGCATGAACGCTTACTTGTACTCTCCTTGAATTACTGAACATGATTAACACTATCTAGCCCAATATTAAGATAGGAAATAGGTAGCTATTTACTCATCAAATGGAACTATGAGAAAATCTGAAGCAGGTTTTTGTAAAGTACCAGAAATTCTAAGACAAACAGGAAGGCAGTTAAAGCAAAGGACAATCCTAAGTCTGATGACATATGTAATTAGAAGAGAAACTGAAATGTTTATCTCATATTTGTATAAATATGCAACTAAAGAAAAGTAGAACATTGTACAAGGGAGAAATTAATCTACGCGTTGAAAATGAAACATTAACTGTAGGAATATAATGTCTATCATTGCATTCGAACTTATTATTAGAATTAGAAATTTTTTATTTTATTCCAGCCATTATCAAGAATATTATTTCAATTTCATGTTGGACATGAATGATTTTTTTTATTAATATTAAGAAAAAATCTTGTTCCTTTTATTTTAATGAAATATTTAAAAGTTGTAGTAGATTACAAAATGGGATTTATATTCTAGATAGCGAGTCTTATATTATGAGTAGAAATAACAAAAGGTATAAAAATGATAACCTAAATTATATCTATTTTTGACATTGCAAACTAGGTCATATAAATGAGAAACTTATTTCTAAATTACATAAAGATGGATCATTTGATAAATGTGAATCATGCCTATTAGGCAAGATGTTCAAATCACCCTTTATTGGAAAAAGGAAAGAGAAATGCACAACATGGTGTCATCCCCGTTCATATAGATAACAATATACTAACCAGTATAGAATACAATTGCTGACACCTAGATATCCAAATTCACCTACACATTTTTTTTGTTAATAAAATGAAGGCATATTGGAAGTATGTCCGAAACCAAAGATCATAAAACCATAGTCCATATTTATCCTGGGGTTGTAAAAGTATTTACACGCAATCAAAAGTCATACTCCCCAAAATATAATACAACTGAAGTCCACAAAATAACCCTAGAGGTCGTCATCCTATACATCAAACTTCAGAATCCAGTAAAAGCAACATAGCCAGCTATGTCTCCTAGGAGGTTCCATGCTCACCTACAATGCAAGAACTACATAAGCCATGTTCAGTAAGCAAAAATCATGCAGGTCATGAGTGTGCGTGATAGTATGGCACCATGCCATTTACTTTAAACATCATGGTAAAGATATATAATGCTCAAATATTCGTCAAAGTCGACTCAAAATAATTTCATTTGAAATCTTTCATTAGGCCCTTAACCCACCTACTATGCACCGGATAGAGCTCTGCACAATATCAATATTAGTAATCAATAATTAAATGACCAATCTGACATCGACACTGGTGAGTGGACGAGGTCACAAGATGCTCATCCCCTAACTGCTCCTATGATCACCTAAGAAGTATCCCACCCAACAGCATGAATAATCAGAGTATCATAAAGGCACAGTCGAGTGGTCCACTCTCCTGTGATCACTAAAGGCCTATCCCCCTATCCGACAATCAACCAGGAAGTATTACTCGCGGTGCCAAAACATATCAAATAAGCATGCCTAACATGCCTCGATGCTCTAGTGGTGATCAATAAAATATTTTATGAGGAAAGCTCAATTTTACAATCATGTTGTGCATGCTAGATTTTCAACAATGGACATATATTGTACATGCACATGAAAATACTCGTGAGTAACATACTCAATGATCACAACCATCAAATGATACACAATGAGCTCCTTGTCAGAGTTATGTAAATATTCTAACACTAATATGTCACAAACACTATGTTCTTGCATCGTAGTTGCAAGTGGATTTTCACTTACCTTTTTGCTCTTGTGCGTGTGCGCGCTTCTACGGGTGTAAATCAATTCTCTTTTTTCACTTAAAATCAGAGAATCACCTGTATTACTATATAATATTAAACACAATCCTCAATTTGATAATCTTAACACACATACAATCCTGTGCTACGTCCATTCATGCCAAAATAATTTAGATGACATTAACAATTCAAGTTACCGATTGCATTACAAACTACCCTATAAATCACACTATTTCTCGAGTTCAATTATGAATGTCAACGTCATCCAATTTTTTTTAACAATCTAGCACTCCTTAAAATATATTTTCCATGCCTAAGAGATAGTTAATGGACAGGTAAAGGTTGAATTTAAGTTAAATACACAAATGGACAAAATCTGTTTTCAGGTTTCCATCGCTGTCCAGATATTTTTCCAATCCTTTTTCACACCCTTAACTATATCCAATAATTCTCAAATTTTTACCACACTTCTATAACATGTATGTAATGGTAACCATGCCATAAATTTGTCACAAGTGAAGGGTTTACAGCTTCAAAGAATCTTTTTAAAGACAAAACAATTTCCCTCATGGCTGTTTTGAGTTTCACTTGAACTAGACTTTCAAAAATTGGATTCTAACCTATTAAATACACATATATGAAAATCTTGAAGGACTTCCTACAGAAGATTTTGACAAAATCATTCATAGGCCAAATAACAATCAATTCTAATTTTTATTGTGGCATGAGATGCCTAACTCAATAAAATGAGTGAGATGGTCCCAACATTGCCGACAACTACATTGACCTCCTATAGAGGTTTATGTTAAAGGTTGTAAGGGTTTTAGATTTTTGATTAGAAATATAGTTTTTGGTCTATATTTGCATACTTATGTATACATCATACAAAGATTATTGATTATTTTATTAATACGCGAATTATTAATTTTATAGAAAATATTACTTAATCCATTATAAGTGATACTTAACAAAAATCAACTTGAGGGAGAAAACTATGTTGATTTGAAAAGGAATATTAACTTTGTTCTTACCGTTGAAAAATACTGAAATTTGACCCGAATCCCCTGAAGATGACTACATGGAATCTTACATATGAAAAGTGGTGTCATTCTGATGAGATGGTCCGTTACTACATTTTGGCACCCATATCTAATGTATTTCAACAGAAACGTCAGAATATGGAAACTACTTTTAACATAATGGAAATCTTCAAGAGATATTTGGACATCAAAGTCGACAAGCTAAACAATCTTCCATTAGGGCAATCATGAATACACGCATGAAACCAGGCACATCTGTAAGGGACCATATGTTAACCATGATTGGTCACTTCAATGTTGCGGAGGTTTTAGGAGCAAGCATTTATATTGAGACACAGATTGATGTGATTCTTGAGACTTCCCCTGAAATGTTCTCACAATTCAAGGTTGATTATAATCTACACAAAATAAAAATGTCTCCGAAGAAATTAATGAAGAAGCTCCAAGTTGCTGAATCTGTTTTAAAGGCCTAAAGTGGTGAAACTTTAATTGTGACGGCCAGACCCTCCAATCCTAAGCCTTCTAGTGGTAGAGAAGGAAAGAAGAGAATGAGGCCGAAAAGAAAAAGATGGCAAGTCAAAGGGGAAGAAAACTATTCCCGATGGGAAACCAAAGGGGAAGTTTTTTATCTGTGGACAAAAGGGTCATTGGAAGATAAATTGATTAGATCACCTAGCCAAGGGAAAGCAAGGTAAATGCTTGATTCATGCTTTGTAATACCTTGACAAGCCAATCTTTGAGGTCAACAATGTCAAGCCAATATTAAGAAAAAAAATAAAAAATCAAAGCAAAGTGCGCAAACAAACAAATTTAAGAAGTCTGGTGGTGGAATCTTAATTACTTCTATTCTTAAATGGCAACCAAAAAGGGATGAGTATAGTAAATAGAAATAGAGAAGTTTGGCTTTGCAATGTTAATGATGAATCGAGTTAATTGGTTTTTACTTGGAATATAATCTTGTTTTTCAAGAAATAATGAAGAGATTTGAATAGCTTATAGACCAAGTTAATCTCCATCAAGTACATATTTTTGTGATTGGAAAAACTTAAGTATTTTCAGATACTGATATTTGATTATACTATTATTACATTACGTATGATTACGTGAATTATTTCAACTACATGATTATTATAAAATGTTCTCTCACTATGATGCATGTGGAATTATAAAGATTGTATGTGGATTACTTATAAATTGGAATTTAAGACGTATGTTTTATTGACTACTACTAGGGCACCGACGCATGCAAGGCATGTTTATGTGAATATGTTGGCCGCAAGTAAGGCTTCTCGAGTGATCACAAAGGAAGATAGTGGATGTACTTTTGGTGATCAAGGGAGGATTGGCCATTTGACTGTGCCATTGTAATATGGTAATTATTGGTACCTCGGGTGGATACTTCATAGGTGATCATGGAGGTTGTCAAGGGATGTACCTCTAGTGGTCATGGGAGGATAGTCCACTCAGCTGTGATATTGTTATTATTTGCACCTTGGGCAGAATACTTTTTGGGTGATCATGGAGACAGCTATGGAATGTACCTCTGAATCTTTGATGGTCATAGGGACTGGTCCACATGTCTGTCTCCAGTGGATTATTAATTAGTGATATACTGATATTGATATTGTACAGAGAGCTCTATTTGGTGCATAGCACCGTCGGGGCCTAATAAAAATAAAAGTTTCCAAAGAAAGTATTTCGAGCATACCTTGATGATTGTATCATGACTATGAGATGATATTTTCCAGTGTTATGAAAATATCACGCCTCTTGATCATTGTTATCTGATATTAAATTGTGAACTATTAAGTGATGTAAACTCGATTTTCAATAACATATAAATGAGAAAGTATAATTATTTTCGAAATTCTCCACTCACTAAGGTGGTAAAATCTAAGTTTTAGCGGCTTTGAAGAGCCCGTTGATTTTGGAGCCACGATCGCATGACATGGTTAAGTCGTTGCATCATTTGAATTGAGCATGTAAATATCATTTTGGGTCCACATTCATTTGACATAAAACAGTTTTTTTATTGTCTAGCATATGATTGGTACAAGGTTAAGGTTAGCCTTGGTGGCGGGTTTGGTATCTAGCGGACATTCTCCAACGATGCACGTTACGTTTCTGGTCCATTAGGGTGATTCGAGATGGGTCGTGTCATGCGTGATTGATTCTACTAATAACTGGTTTGTAAATTTTGGAGCTACTAATCATATTTACAATTCTTTGCAAGGGTTCCAACCAAGCACCTCAGTGAAGAGGAGTACACTCTTGGAGTTGACATAGGAGTAGTGTCTACCAAAGTTGTTATAGCGCCTTTACTTTATATTTTGAAAATTGCAGACAATTGATTTTGGATGACTATTATTATGTTCCCGAACTTACATGAAATTTGGTTTCCGTTGCACTTTTATATCGTGTTGGTTATTCGGTACTTTTTACCCATTCTATAATGGTTATTAAGTTGAATATTCTGTTATATGTTCAGGTCATATGATTTCTCTATGTCTCAAGTCCTATGATTGTATCTATATGCAACACAATAATTGCTAAGAAAAGAAAGAGGTTATCTAGTACTAATGAAACTCTCTTATGACATCTTAAGACTGAGATGTTAATCTAAATATGATTCAAAGATTGGTGAAGGATGGATCTGTTACTAAGTTAGAGGTAAAATCCATACCAACTTGTGAATCTTATGCAGAGGGAAAGATGACCAAGAGGCCTTTTAAGGCTAAGGGACTAAAAGCTAAAGAAATTTTAGAATTGGTACATTCTGATATTTGTGGACATATTAGTACTTGGGCACGATGATATGAGTACTTCATCACCTTCACATATGATTACTCTAGATTTTGATTCATATACCTTATATTTTAGAAGTTTTAGCTTTGGAGAAATTCAAGGAGTTTTGAAGATGGAGGTTGAGGAACAAATAGGTAAGAGTATCAAGGACATTCGATCCGATCGAGGTGGCTAATATATGTCTCAAGAGTTTAAAGTCTAGTTATCGGATAATGGGATATTGTCCCAATTGAGTGCATCAAGGATTCCTTAACAGAATGGTTTCTGGACAAGAAAAAACCCGCACTTTTATAGATATGGTGAGATCAATGATGAGTTATTTCCTTTTGGGGATATACACTACAAACGGCCATTTACATCTTGAATTTACTACCATCTATGTCGGTTTCCAAAACGCCTCTTGAATTGTAGAATGGGCGCAAGCTTAATTTACACCACATTTGAATATGAGAATGTCCAGCAAGTGTGCTAAAGGGAAAAACAGATGGATAGCTTTATTCCAGGCTTCATATTATCTAGATTTGCAATTCAAAATTCCGAGAAGGCACTACTTTCTTTTAAACACGGAATTAATCTATCTAAGGAGCATTCTTCCAAGACTCCAACAGAGATATATTAGATAAAGAAGGTTCCTTATGCTTCGAGAATAGGTAGCTTCACCTATGTTATGCTTTGCACTAGACTGGATATTTGTTATGTTGTGAGTATTGTTAGTCGTTATCAATCTAATATGGGGCCAGAACACTTGATAGCAGTGAAGCACACACTCAAGTATCTTAGGAGAACGAGGAATCATATGCTTGTCTATTCAGGACATGATCTGAATCCTATTGATACACTGATTCCTATTTTAAATTAGATCTTGACTTTAGAAAGTCTATGTTGAGTTCAGTATTTACATTAAGAGTCTAGCCTGTTATGGAGAAGCATCATGATCTTGTATAGCTGATTACGCCATAGAGGCAAAAATATGTGTCTGCTTGTAAAGCTCCTAAAGAAGCTGCATGGTTCAAGAAGTTTCTTTTGGACTTTGATGTGGTACCTTTGGCAATGAAACCCATTTTGTGACAATAGTGGAGGGGTTGCCAATGCTAAAAAACCGAGCTATCAACGTGGTAAGCACATTGAGAGAAAATATCACCTTGTTAGAGAGATTGTTCATCATGAGACGTTACGATTAGCAAGATTGCATCAACATATAATCTTGCAAATCCATTCACCAATAACTTACCGGCTAAGGTTTTGATGGACATGTTGAGAGGATGAGTATTCTTGATATGTCACATATAATCTAAAAGGCGAGTGGAAGATTATTAATTTGATGCCCTTTGAGTAATATTTTGTCAACGACATTATGAATTAATATTCGATTATTCACAAGTTTTAATTTTTAACAATAATATAAAGTTCAATGATCATATAGGATGTCACAAATTGTATACTTGATTATTCAAGTATAGGGAGACATATTTTGCGACGTGATCAAAATATATCGTTCTCAATCGGTACATAAAGCTGGACGATTTATGTTGATAAGATTGAATTGTTTTAATTAAGATTGTCTAGATCTTGGGAATAAGAATAATGATATGTTTGGTGCACATTGAACGAGATCGTGTAGATGACTCAATTGTGACCAATAAGAATGAGACTCTATTTGATCATTGAGTGAGTCACCTAAATTCTGAATGAGTAATGTGCCTTTGATTTCTATTTCAAGATCTTTTGAGATACCAATGAATGAAGACTTAATTAGAATATTGATCTTGGTGCTTTAGGAATTGGGATGAAACAGTTAGAGATTATATACTTTAATAATGGAATCCGTTAATCATCATGATGATCTCGTCACTCTGAAACATTTTCCATAGGCATTTGAAAGTTTAGTAGTTCAACAATGAGATTGTTGGACTCTATGTTGTGATTTGTGCACAATGAATTTGCCTTATGAAAATGTATTTGGATGGCAATACATGTTGAAAGGGCAAAACAATCATTTTGTCGATTTCAACATATTGTCGATCAAAAGGGAGTTGACTTGTGTAATGATGAATAGAGGATATTGTTATTGGATCATAATTCGCGTCCACAATTATCACTTGACTCGAGACTGCAATTTCGACTTTTTTAGTAGAACTAGCAGTAAGTACGTGTGTCGCGCACGTCTTATGTATGGAATGAATTATGAAATTACGTACATTAATGTGAAAATGTTGATATAGTACCATTTAATATAATTTAACTTCATTTAATATCCATTTATGTGTAATGCTCATTATTTTATATTGAAGTACTTCAAATTTTATATTAATCAAATTAAGTTTAATTACTTAAATTACATTATTCAAATTAAGTTTAATCACGAAGCACTACATATTTATATTAAAACTATAATAAATATTATTTTATATTGTAATTAATCTACCATTATACTAATGCAACCTTTAATATATTATATTATATAATTATAATAAAATTATATCTATACGTGTGAGCTTCGATTTTAATTAGTAAACTAAATTTAATTAATATAAAATTATGATCTCTGTGTGTGTGTGTGTGTGTGT
>CAIGRF010308759.1:17152-28326 GCA_903798235.1 Fraxinus ornus | reverse complement strand
CTGAACTTTCACTTTCCTCCATTTTGGTCCTCTTTCACTTGTTTCTCCTTATTTCCACCGTATTCATCCATTCGCAACCTAAACCAAAATATAAGTGTACTTAGAACATTTAGGTGCCAATAAATCATGAAAATATAATTATTAGTGGATGAAAAATGTGATAATTGCACTATTATCAGCTCCTCAATCGGGATAGCAGTAATGGGCACAACGGCCTTTGGAACCTCATAATGGGCCGCAACAGTCACCCCGCTTTGGTGAATCGTAGCAAAATCGTGCCTGAGGGGCCTCTTCTTCAAGAAATCATATGCAGGGAAAAAAATGCTTAAGTATATTCAGGCAAGTATTCTCAGATATACACCTAACCAAACTGAAAAAATAGAGCTTACCTTTGGTCGCCATCAGTTTGTTTAGAACGATGCTGGTGTTCTTGTCAATCAGTTCGTCGAAGCTCCGCTCCTTGAAGGATTGTTGGGAGATGTGACTAATGAGATCCCACTGCTCCTTGAAGATCTCACACCTCGAGAGAGAGCCTGCAAATAACAGAAATATTAAGATATAAGAAATTGTCCCCAAGTAGAATCAGTTAGGTAAGATTACTTACTGGCTGTAGAGTAGGAAGTAGGGACGGTGATGGGTGTCTTGGGTCATTCTCCATGGTGTCCCATCTCCCGGAGACCCGGAACCAGGACTTTTGCCACTCTTTCACCGAAGAGGACAAGTCGACTATGAAGGGGGAGTGGGATCCTCATGGGGTCAAGTAATACAACCCCTTACTCTTTTATCCTCCGACCACGCTCTTAGGGAAATAAAAAGAATGGAAAACGTTAAAAGGCATATCTACCCCTAGGCTGGCTCGACGCCAGAGTATCCATAACCCAACCATCTGAGACCAAGATTTGGGGTGGAGTTGGGTCGGAGCCAGCCCATAAGAGTGAAGAACTAACCTAAAAATGGGTGAAAAGGAAGTCTAAGGCCTGCCTTAAACAAATTTTCCCTTATGGCCATGCAATTCGGCCTCGGATAACAAGCCCTCTCATCTGGTTCGGGTATGATTAATTCTATGTTATCTGGTATCCTAAAGACTCATCTACATTTCTCTAGAATTTTCGGGGTGGCTTTAGAGGGACAACTAGAAGCCCCCTATATGATTGAGGTGTTCACGGGCGGAGCGGGCAGTCTCCAGATATTCTTTCCCGACCTAATGGCTCTACCTATTTCGTCTGAAGAGACAACTATTGGCTCTCCCATACCCGAGCTCTCCGTACCTCGCCTCTCACTTGTAGACAAGTTCGAACTTCCAGTGGCCATTTCGAATTTTGAAAACTAGTATTTTTAACTTAAAAGAACGGGATAAAGTAAAAAAGATTACCTAAGGTTTATGGTTCGAAAGAATGGGAGTCTCTGAAGTTTTTGAAGAAGTAGCAGGAGTTTCAAAAACTTGCTCACCGAAAAAGCATAATGAAACATAGAAGGCAGAGTTTTAGAGAGATTTTCGCAAAAGTAAAGTGACAAAAGGAGAGATTTGGGCCTTGTATAGGTGTCCCCAAATTCACCCCGGTCGTTAGATCATCTCAAGTCACATATGGGCCATCCAAATCTATGGTTCATCATCACCGTTGAAACCAAAAGTCACGTAAACCAATGGCCCTGATGGAACAGTATGCTTCATGCACTAACCCAAACGTGTCGCCTTGAGCTTATGTAGCCGTCGCTATGATTACTATTTATAGTAGTGGAGGTGTGCTTTGGGAGCAAGTAACGACCTCATGATTGCCTTGGAAAAATGTGAAAGCTTTCAAATCATTTGCATGAAGCCCCAAGTCGTTTAACCAGCTAGGACTTCGCTTTGCAGTAGCTTTCCTCAAAGCTGCCAACACTTGTCACTTCGTCCCAGCTAGGACTTCGCCTTGCAACAGCTTTCCTCAAAGCTGCCAACACCTATCGCTTCGTCCCAGCTAGGACTTTTCCATGCAACAACTTTCCTCAAAGCAGTCAACACCCATAACTTCGTCCCAGCTAGGACTTCGCCCTGCAGCAGCATCCTTCAAAGCTTCCAACACCTATCATTTCATCCCAACTAGGACTTCGCCTTGCAACAGCTTCCCTCAAAGCTGCCAACACCTATCTCTTCGTCCCAACTAGGACATCGCCTTGCAACAACTTCTCTCAAAGCTGCCAACACCTATCATTTCGTCCCAACTAGGACCTCGCCTTGCAACAGCTTTCTTCAAAGCTGCCAACACCTATCGCTTTGTCCCAGTGAGGACTTCACGTTGCAGCAGCTTTCCTCAAAGCTGCCAACACTTATCACTTCATCCCAACTAGGACTTCGCCTTACAATAGCTTCCTTCAAAGTTGCTGATAAGTGTAGTTTCTACACTTATTCCAGGTTCAAAACGATGACATTTTACTATTCTTTGGATAAAATACTACCTAACTTGTGTTATATTTCATTTTGTAGGTAAATCTCAATGTTTTATGAAGAATTGGAGAAAAGAATGCAAATATAACAGAAAAGGGCTCAATTGTATCGAATACAAAGTTCGAGGACTGAAAAGAAAATACTTAACAAAGTTATGTTGAACCTCATGATGAATATTTGAGAGTATTAGACATCAATTTGATGAGTAAAGAAGCCAATGAGATGAAATATAGTCCAAATATTATCACATATTTATACTTCGAATTTTTAGGCTCAAATTGAAACCCAATTTTGGAATAGTAACCTTTCGAATTGAAAAAATGGTATTTCTATAAGAGTTGTATCTCTCTGAGTTATCTTTCCAACCCACTTTGAATTACCTCAATCGGGAATCGGGAGAGAAAGTTATAACAAATTTACTAAGAACTATTTAGCTGTTGAAAATTAGGTGAGAAAAGCGCCCTAGACCAAAAAAGCCTCATCTTAGGATGCCCAAACCCTCTAAGGCGCGCGCCCTAGGTTGTACTAGGTGCGTGCCTCAAGGTTAAAAGGGAAAAAAATTTGATTTTCCTTATTTTTGTTTTGGTAGTAATTCAATACAATTTTTTTGGCATCCTTTAAATACCAAACTCGACCAGAACGTGGGAGACCTCCATTGAACCTAAATATCATATTCTACATATTTTGAAGGCAAAAAAACAAGGCTATACATCAATTCAAGGAAAATCATATAAGAATTTTGAAGATTCATAGCCCGATTTGAAGATTTGAGTCAAGAACGTGGATTTTTCCTACTTCTTTCATCTTTCTTATTTTCAGTTGATGTTTTTCCAATTATTCTTGTGTAATTTAATTATAAGAATGTTAGGCTAAGTTTTTCATTCTATTGGATGAATGATGAACCATATTGTTTGTTTATTTTAATTCAAGACCATTAGTTTAGTATTTCTTGATTTTTCTTGATTGATTTTGCATTCTCATTGAACTATTTGATTGCTTGATCACCAATTAGATAGTAAGTTGCTTGTTGTAGTGTAGGGATACTCACAATAACTTTAGAAGGTGGCAAAATCAACACATGGACAATAGGTATTAGGAATAATATCTATGACATGTGCAATCATGTATGATAAATCATGTGATTCAATGCATGTTTATCATATGAATTCGGACTAGAAATAGGATTGCGTTGTGTTAAACATAGGTTTAATTATTTTGGAAAAGAATATTGAATAACAGTGGATTATCGATTGTCTTAAATGCATGAATTTACTACATTAAGAATTAAGAATTGAATTGAATAGCAATAGCAATAGGAGAATTCACAATTTCAATACAAACATTCACAAATTAAATAAATACTTTATTTGTTTTCTTAGTTTAAGATTAGTATAGAAAATATACAAACCATATCTTTTTATCTCATTACACTTCGAATTTAATAGCAGCTACCGAACTACAAATTAGATATTATTCCTCGTGAGAACGATATTCTTAACTCATAAATCTTATTACTCGTACAAAGATCACGTATGCTTGCGGGTTTCACGCAAACAGTTGCCAACACCTATCGCTTCATCCCAGCTAGGACTTCGCATTGCAACAGCTTTTCCCAAAGCTACCAACACATGTCACTTCGTCCCAGCTAGGACTTCGCTTTGCAACAACTTTTCTCAAAGTTGCCAACTCTCATCACCTTGCCCTTCAGTCAGGACGTTGTTTTTGCACACCAATTCGTCTCTCCTACAACGCAAGCACCCCAAAATATGAAATGGCACAGCCACATCAATAAAGTCCATGCAGTATTTAAATATCCATACACGGACTTGAGAGACTGTTGTTACGGCCTGCAAAGGCCCTCTACCTTGTCCATCCACCTCATATGCCACATGATTAAAGAACTAATCTCGTGTTACCACGTGGCAGATGAACCAAATTTGCGACAGACGAACTGATTCCATTACTCCGAATTGAAACGCTATTGCCCCTGCCTGGTAGCAGAGCCGAACTCATCCGCCATTTAAGATGGATGCAAAGACCCGTACTCCACATTCATTGTGCTTCACAAGCCGCCTTGCCACGCCTCTACCAAGATCTTCTATAAGGAGGTCTCTCCAAAGTCAAGTCCTTGAATGATTGATGAGATGTGTGGCAAGCTACAAACGGTCAACTCAATTGCCATGTCGAAATCATTTAATGCCCACCAACATATGGAATGACGATTGACACCTATGAATGGATGACTCATATTGGATCCGAAGCCATGTGTCCCTTCATCCAACGATTCTCCTCTTCCTTCCTCTAGTATAAATACCCTTGTCCCAGGTGAGTATGGGGTTCCCATTCGAATCTGGGCATTCTAGTCTTTGCTTTAAAAAGTCTTTCACTATATTTACATATATTCTCAACCGCGTCCCAGTGACCATTTCACTGTCGGGCACTACTTTTCGATTGACCGAAATACTGACTTGACCGTCGAAGTGCTCGTGACCGCTTCCACCTTGTCGAAAAAGGCCACGAGTGACTAAGAGTGTGCTACCGTGTGCAGGAAGGAACATACACGAAGACTTATTTTGTTGGTCACATGTCGGAACCATTTTTCGGGGTCAACAATATAGTATGAAGAAATTGATTGCTTGAGAAACTAGAATTTATGACACTTCGAAGAGAGTGTGAGAACACAAGTAATTCTAAACAAATGTAAAAGAAAAAACGTGCATGTATGGAGATTTTTTTAATTTGTTGGTCAATCGGATTAGTCTTCGTTAGCTTACAAACTAAATAATCAAATTTGATAACGTAGGTTCACTGTATAAATCAATCCGTGAATAGTCCAAAATTGGTCCCCGCTCAGTGTATAAATCAATCCGTGAATAGTCCAAAATTTTTGGTCCCTGCTCAGTGTATAAGTCAATCCGTGAATAGTCCAAAGTTGGTCCCCGCTAATTTTGGTACGATTTTTTAATAGGGTAGATTGCCTTGAACCTAGCGGTGGCAACGAGCCGAGCCGGAAAAAAAAGCTCGGGCTCGGTTTGAGCTTTTTTGGACCATCTTTTTTGGGCTCGAGCCGATTCGAACAAAGCCTGGCCAAAAAAATGAGGCTCGGCCCGAGCTTTCAACCTGAGCCTTAGCGGGTCGAGCCGGCTCGGGTTTTTTGATGTTTTTTTTTAATAGGCTGCAGCAGGCAGCCTTGCTGCCCAAGCCTACAACAACAGCTTGCTGTTGCAGGCAGCAAGCAAGCTGCTGTGCGCTTGCTGTAACAGGCAGCAGCAGCTTGCTATTGCAAATTGTTGCGCCTCTTTTAAATTTTTTTTTTTAAATGGGCAGGCTTGCCCAGGTCACGGTCCGGCCCGGGCTCAAGCCGATGCCCCAAAATGGGGCTCGGTGTAACCGAGCTCGAGCTGCCCGAGCTTTTTGCCATCCCTACTTGAACCTAAGTTATTTGGCCTTGTTGTAAGTCACCTAAGGATAAGTGCTTCTTGTTTAAAGTCACTTAAGGATTGGTACTCCTTGTTGTAAGTTACCATTATAGTGCATTTGGCCTTACTCATGACGAAGAACTTGGTAACGGGGACGTAGAACACACTGTGTATCGAACCCCATTAAATTGGTTTGTTATCCTTACATTATTGCACTTTACTTTACATCGCCATTTATATTGCTATATTCATACTTGAATTAAGTTATCGAGTTTGCATATTTATCTCTCTTTTTACATTAAGGTTAACAATATAACATGAAGAAATTGATTGCTTGAGAAACTAGAATTTATGCCACTATGAAGAGAGTGTGAGAACACAAGTAATTCTGAACAATGTAAAAGAAAAAATGTGCATATATGGAGATTCTTTTAATTTGTTGGTCAATCGGATTAGTCTTCGTTAGCTTACAAACTAGATAATCAAATTTGATAACGTAGGTTCAGTGTATAAATCAATCCGCGACAAGTCCAAAATTGGTCCTTGCTCAATGTATAAATCAATTCGTGAATAGTCAAAAAAATCTGGTCCCCGCTCAATGTACAAGTCAATCCGTGAATAGTCCAAAATTGGTCCCCGCTAATTTTGGTACGATGTTGTAATAGGGTAGATCGTCTTGAACCTAAGTTGTTTGGCCTATTTTGAAACTTATAGTCAATCGTGAGTGTCAAGGTTGAGTAATGATATTAACTTATAAAGCTTTTGCTAGGACATTAATACTAATTCTCTAATTAAATTCAAATTTAATTTAGTAAACTAAAAAATAAAAGTTATTCATGCCATTGCATGAGATTGAGTAATGTTTGTAACATANCATACACGAAGACTTATTTTGTTGGTCACATGTCGGAACCATTTTTCGGGGTCAACAATATAGTATGAAGAAATTGATTGCTTGAGAAACTAGAATTTATGACACTTCGAAGAGAGTGTGAGAACACAAGTAATTCTAAACAAATGTAAAAGAAAAAACGTGCATGTATGGAGATTTTTTTAATTTGTTGGTCAATCGGATTAGTCTTCGTTAGCTTACAAACTAAATAATCAAATTTGATAACGTAGGTTCACTGTATAAATCAATCCGTGAATAGTCCAAAATTGGTCCCCGCTCAGTGTATAAATCAATCCGTGAATAGTCCAAAATTTTTGGTCCCTGCTCAGTGTATAAGTCAATCCGTGAATAGTCCAAAGTTGGTCCCCGCTAATTTTGGTACGATTTTTTAATAGGGTAGATTGCCTTGAACCTAGCGGTGGCAACGAGCCGAGCCGGAAAAAAAAGCTCGGGCTCGGTTTGAGCTTTTTTGGACCATCTTTTTTGGGCTCGAGCCGATTCGAACAAAGCCTGGCCAAAAAAATGAGGCTCGGCCCGAGCTTTCAACCTGAGCCTTAGCGGGTCGAGCCGGCTCGGGTTTTTTGATGTTTTTTTTTAATAGGCTGCAGCAGGCAGCCTTGCTGCCCAAGCCTACAACAACAGCTTGCTGTTGCAGGCAGCAAGCAAGCTGCTGTGCGCTTGCTGTAACAGGCAGCAGCAGCTTGCTATTGCAAATTGTTGCGCCTCTTTTAAATTTTTTTTTTTAAATGGGCAGGCTTGCCCAGGTCACGGTCCGGCCCGGGCTCAAGCCGATGCCCCAAAATGGGGCTCGGTGTAACCGAGCTCGAGCTGCCCGAGCTTTTTGCCATCCCTACTTGAACCTAAGTTATTTGGCCTTGTTGTAAGTCACCTAAGGATAAGTGCTTCTTGTTTAAAGTCACTTAAGGATTGGTACTCCTTGTTGTAAGTTACCATTATAGTGCATTTGGCCTTACTCATGACGAAGAACTTGGTAACGGGGACGTAGAACACACTGTGTATCGAACCCCATTAAATTGGTTTGTTATCCTTACATTATTGCACTTTACTTTACATCGCCATTTATATTGCTATATTCATACTTGAATTAAGTTATCGAGTTTGCATATTTATCTCTCTTTTTACATTAAGGTTAACAATATAACATGAAGAAATTGATTGCTTGAGAAACTAGAATTTATGCCACTATGAAGAGAGTGTGAGAACACAAGTAATTCTGAACAATGTAAAAGAAAAAATGTGCATATATGGAGATTCTTTTAATTTGTTGGTCAATCGGATTAGTCTTCGTTAGCTTACAAACTAGATAATCAAATTTGATAACGTAGGTTCAGTGTATAAATCAATCCGCGACAAGTCCAAAATTGGTCCTTGCTCAATGTATAAATCAATTCGTGAATAGTCAAAAAAATCTGGTCCCCGCTCAATGTACAAGTCAATCCGTGAATAGTCCAAAATTGGTCCCCGCTAATTTTGGTACGATGTTGTAATAGGGTAGATCGTCTTGAACCTAAGTTGTTTGGCCTATTTTGAAACTTATAGTCAATCGTGAGTGTCAAGGTTGAGTAATGATATTAACTTATAAAGCTTTTGCTAGGACATTAATACTAATTCTCTAATTAAATTCAAATTTAATTTAGTAAACTAAAAAATAAAAGTTATTCATGCCATTGCATGAGATTGAGTAATGTTTGTAACATAGAGATTCGATATTTTCTTGATTCGTTATAAAAATCTAAAACTAATTACTAACTTATAATTTTACAATAACTTTATTGGTGAATACACGTGTCCTATGTTACTGTATATGATTGAAAAAGAAATGATCAAAAAATTGAGAGGGAAAAAAAAAAAAGAGAGCAATATAAGAGAACAGAAATAGTCAAAGTTATTTATATTTTATTAAGAATCAAAACTTTATATTTATAGTCCAAATTTGTCACTATTTTTTAAAAATTCATTTTAACTACACATTTCATGTGATTCATAATTTTTATCTTCAAAATCTACTAAAAAAATTTGATTTTTAGCTANATACATATTAACCCAACGAAGCTCATGCCACCCACCCATCCTAATTAACCCACCCGCAACCAAACACCACCTCTACACAACAAAAGCACTTTCACTCCCAACTAGCCAACAATATCAGATACCCAATCAACTCTTCTCAATACCGTAGACACCCATGGCTCGAGTGGATCCATTTTGTCAATACTATCTCATGGTTCCTTTGAAGCCCACAACATCGGGTGACCTTATACTTTTGTTCCTCATGGTTCCTACAGAGCTTCTCAACTTGATCTCTTGCTTCTCTTCGTACCATTTTACCATGATGTGATCCAAGTTGCGTTATTATCTTCTAAAACATAAACTATGCAAAAATCAACTAGAAATTGACTCTTAACATTCAGAATGTGAGCAAAACTTTTTAAAGTATGAATCTAAACAAGTGTATAACTTATCAGAAATCAATAGAAAAGTTGTCCGGTCAAATAGGCTTCATCATGTACACTGCATATAGTCATCTTGTCGCATATATACAATATGCATAACACGCTACTTTTCGTTATTTCAACACTTGATTGGTGTCGAAGAATTCTAAAGACTCCTCGACTTCTCATGGGAATGCATAGCTACAACTATAAAAGCCTATGAAAAACCGAAGCTTAAATCACAAATAGCAAAAAAAACAAAAACAAAAACAAAAACGAAAAATGAGAGAGAGAAATTGTTGGATAAATGGTGAATAATTATATTCCTTTTAACCAAAGTTAAAAACTACGTTGCATACAAATACGATAAAATCATGACTTGTTAGTGCAAAATATCAAATAGAGTTTTGATTTACTGAAATCAAGATGTGCCCATTAAAATATGCACAAAATGTGATTTACTAAAACGTAGAAATTATAAAGAAATGAAATGAAGCGTTGTATGTGAATAGAAATCTCTTTAAGACATATTTTGTCTCCTATGCACTCGTGCTAATATGATTGAATGAAAGTTCGTCTCCCATAATACAACACTTCTTTCAAAATTAATATAACCAAAGTTTTGACAGTGTTCTTCACGAACAGAATAAACAAGAACTAAAATTGGTCGGACGAAATTTTATTTCTTAAAATAACTCAGATGGAATTTAATTTTAACAAAATAGAAAGAACATAATGTTCTGAAGAGAACAGAGAATTTAGAAATCAATTTTTTTTTTCTTGAATTGTTCTAGTATAGGAAATATGGACCTAAGGGTCTCCTATTTATAGATTCTTAAAGAATCATTTCGAAATGGTGGCATCTTTTGACAAAAATCGATTTGAACAATTAGATCGCACAATTTATCATATTTAGTGGTTTAGGTCGCATCCTTTCAAAATATCATGACTTTTTATTATGTATCTTTTTGAATAATTACACCCAATACGAAACAATATGACTAATGATATGCATAATTTGTATTTAAAGAATCGCAACTAATAATTGCACAGATTGGAGAATTTTTCAATTTGCACATATAAAAATTATCCTCGTAAATTCTAAAAGAACCTCTTCCCTAATAAAGGAAATGGTAAAAACACCGTTGCTCTATCAACTTTCAATTTTTTTTTTCAATCACTATACTTGCTTTTGCTTCGATTTCATTACCGCATTTTTAAATTTTTTTTTTCACCATTTAATACCGATTCGATTCTAGCTCTTGAAAATAGTAACACTCTTTCTATCACCTTGTACTTTTGTTTCATTTTCAATCACAACTTTTTGGAATAACTGAATATTTCTAAAACTCGTTATAACTGAACTTCAATTCCATTTTCTATGTGTTTCCATTTTATAAACGGTTTAATATATATAAATAAATAGAAAAAAGTAAATAAAATTTGTAAATCGATCGAAATGTGTGATAAAAAATGAAGGTCAACATATAAATTAGCATTCGTAAATTTGTCGAACGCAGCCTAAATAGAAACTTCACTAAAATTTAAGGGAACAACCGTGTTTTTTACTGAAGAAAAAAACGTGAGTTGAAATGTATTGACTATGTCACCTTTTTTCCTTCACATATGTCCAACCACTAGTACACAATTTACAAATTTATAAATTCACTCAAAATAAAATACTTTTCATAATTATTACTAATTCTCTTAGTATTCCTAATTTATAAATTTTCCATTTAAAGATTAAACAAACCAAAAACATATCTTCATTTCTAAACCATGAATTGTTAAAAGAGAAAATTATACCTAAACCTGGTTTTAGATTTTTATTTTCACAAATCATATCATAAGTTTAAAACTAGAGAAATTGTAAAAAATCAGGGCTTTAAAGTTTACAATTCAAAAATCAGGTATCAAACCTAATTTTTCAAAACTCAGGTCATATATAAAAAACTTAACCCTAATTTTTCCCACACTTCCCCCTC